>VSMD01021758.1:0-35556 GCA_008750895.1 Mirza zaza
TGGGAGGCCGAGGTGGGCGGATCCTTTGAGCTCAGGAGTTCGAGACCAGCCTGAGCAAGAGCGAGACCCCATCTCTACTATAAATACAAAGAAATTAATTGGCCAACTAATATATATAGAAAAAATTAGCCGGGCATGGTGGCACATGCCTGTAGTCCCAGCTACTTGGGAGGCTGAGGCGGCAGGATTGCTTGAGCCCAGGAGTTTGAGGTTGCTGTGAGCTAGGCTGACGCCACGGCACTCACTCTAGCCTGGGCAATAAAGTGAGACTCTGTCTCAAAAAAAAAAAAAAAAAAATTTTTCCTTAAGGAAACTTAATAATCATAATTACACTGCAATTGTTTATTGTCTACTCTATTATACTGTGAGCTATTTGACATTCATATACAGTACTTTTATCCCTATCACCTAGGATGATACTTGTGTATGGTTCATAAACATTTGTTGAATTGAATTTTCTTTTTGGAATATGCTACCACCCTTAGAGCAAACGTAAATTTAGTTATACAATGTCATTTAGTTAACTTAGAAAAATGCATAGTTGTATTTATACTTAAAAATATATATTTTTTTCTGAAAGGTGTTTCAGGGGAAAAAAGAATTGCCCATTTTAGGGTATGTTTCAAGATACCTGGCTGACATATTGTTTTCAGGAAGAAGTGGAATTTCCAGAACTTTTGTGCTGGCAATTATTATCTCTTGGCTTGCAGTAGCAACTGTCTTCCCAGTGATTCGATGCACCTGGTAAAATGCATGAGGTCGTAAATACCGATCATCTGCTGTTCCAATAAACATCTGTAGATTTATTGGCTTTTCACTGTAACCCAGGAGCTAATTAGGAAGAACAAACACAGAAAAGCACAATTCATTATCCATGCATTTTACAATAAGCTTATCTGTATCATGTACCATTGATACAAAAAATGTTATTTCAAAAATGACAAAAAAAAAAAGCAAGATAGAACGCTGGAATATGTTACACAAAGAATGTGGGGTTTTTGGTTTTGTAGATTTTTTTTTATAAATATCTGGATTAACATAAATTTGCAAGGTCTTCTGACTCTGTAGTACAGAACACAAAAGAAATGCTGATACTGTACCATAGGCAACATTAACCATTCAGACTACACCTAAAGACTTGGGTGTGGAATGGGGTCCTATAACAGGCTGTTAAAATCAGAGGTACATACAATTCACATGGCAGTAAAAAAAAAAAAAAGAGAGAGATAAAAAATTAAATAAAAAAGAAAGAAAATAGAAACAAAAATCAGAGGTACTTTGTTTTAGTAGAAAGAACCTGTAAAACTCTATTCTACACGTTACAAATTAGAATTTCAACTTGCTTAACAAGCCTGGGCTAGTTGACTTTTCTTGGTATCTACTTTTCACTATTGCTAGGTTAAGATGACTTATATAGGACTGACATAGGGGAAGACCAGGAGGTGCTGGAGGCAAAAATAGTCACCACAAGAAAGGAGGCAATTAAAAGAAACAGAGGCCGGGCGCGGTGGCTCAAGCCTGTAATCCTAGCTCTCTGGGAGGCCGAGGTGGGCGGATCCTTTGAGCTCAGGAGTTCGAGACCAGCCTGAGCAAGAGCGAGACCCCATCTCTACTATAAATAGAAAGAAATTAATTGGCCAACTAATATATATAGAAAAAAATTAGCCGGGCATGGTGGCACATGCCTGTAGTCCTAGCTACTTGGGAGGCTGAGGCAGCAGGATTGCTTGAGCCCAGGAGTTTGAGGTTGCTGTGAGCTAGGCTCACGCCACGGCACTCACTCTAGCCTGGGCAATAAAGTGAGACTCTGTCTCAAAAAAAAAAAAAAAAAGAAAGAAACAGAGCCTGAAGAAGTATACAAAGAGCATTTAGGGAGAATTAGAATGGCTGAGCAGTACCTATATGATCCATCTTCATGCAGGTAACAACTATAAACTGGAACAAATGTAAAGAATGGCTTGAAAGCATGGTGAGCAATTACAAATAAGCAGATATTGATAAACTGACACATCTAAGAAGGAAATAACACAAGCTATGTTTCCTGTGTTGTGGTTTTTAACCTGAGGAAAAGACACAGTCCATGCCTTACACAGCAGCTGAAACTTCCATTAAAAAACCTACGGTCTGAATTCAGGGCTCTGGAGAACTTAGTATAGAGTATGAGACAACCACAGCCTCTGGAAAAAAGAGGGAAATCCCAGAAAGGAGACAGTCAGAGAATGGGAGCTCCAAACAATACATATAAACTCTGCCCAAACCTTTGGCTGACTTCTGAACCATGCTCAAACAGCACAGACTCTAAGTAGCCTAACTAAGACTAAAATAACTGAAATAAAATTTTGAGCTGTCACAAACCCCAGGGGAGAAAGGTTTTCCAGATTTCCACTCTAACCAAGTGCCTGCTTAAAAACAAATTCAACTTTGGAAATGAGTGTGTACATATGCGTTCTGCTGAATTGTAGGAGTTCTTTATATATTCTGAATACTAATCCCTTCTCAGATATATGATTTACAAATATTTTCTCCCATTCTGTAGGTTGTCTTTTCATGTTCTTGGTCATGTTCTTTGATACATGAAAGTTCTTAATTTTGATGAAATCCACTTTATCTGTTTTTTCTTTTGTTGCTTGTGGTTTTGGTATTATACGGGTAAAATCTTTGCTGAATATATCAAGACAATTTTCCTCAATGTTGTCTTCTAAGAGTTTTGTAATTTTAGCTCTTAAATTTAGGTCTTTCATCCATTGAGTTAATTTTTTTTAATTTTAATTTTATTTAAAAAATCTTTTAGTTGGCCAATTAATTTCTTTCTATTTATAGTAGAGATGGGGTCTCGCTCTTGCTCAGGTTGGTTTCGAACTCCTGAGCTCAAACAATCTGCCCGTCTCGGCCTCCCAGACAGCTAGGATTACAGGCATGAGCCACCGCGCCCGGCCTATTGAGTTAATTTTTATATCCAGTATAAAAGTCCAATTTCATTCTTTTGCATGTGGATATCCAGTTTTCCTAGCACTCTTTTTTTTTTTTTGGAGACAGAGTCTCACTTTATTGCCCAGGCTAGAGTGAGTGCTGTGGCGTCAGCCTAGCTCACAGCAACCTCAAACTCCTGGGCTCAAGCAATCCTGCTGCCTCAGCCTCCCAAGTAGCTGGGACTACAGGCATGTGCCACCATGCCCGGCTAATTTTTTCTATATATATATTAGTTGGCCAATTAATATCTTTCTATTTATAGTAGAGATGGAGTCTCACTCTTGCTCAGGCTGGTCTCTAACTCCTGAGCTCAAATGATCCATCCACCTCGGCCTCCCAGAGAGCTAGGATTACAGGCTTGAGCCACCGCGCCCGGCCCCTAGCACTCTTTATTGAGAAGATTAGCCTTTCTCTATTGAATGGTATTGGTACCCTTGTTGAAAATCATTTGACCTTACCTGTGAGGGTTCATCTCTGGGCTAGCTATTCTATTCCACTGGTCAGTCTTTATGCCAGGACCATACTGTTTTAACTGCTGTAGCAAACTGGGAAGTATGAATTATCCAACTTTGTTTTTCTTTTTTAAGGACTGTTTTGGCTATTCAAGGTCCTATGCAATCCCATGTGATTTTGAGGATTTCCTTTTCCATTTCTGCAAAAAAGGCTGTTAAAATTTTGATAGGTTTTATATTGAATCTATCACTTTCAGAGTATTGACATCTTAATAATGCTAAGTCTTCCTATTCATTAACACAGGATGTCTTTCCATTTATTTAGAGTCTCTTTAACTTTTTCCAGCAATGTTTTGTAGTTTTTAGCATACAAGTCTTACACCTCCTTGGTTAGATTTACTCCTATAATCTTTTCTATGCTATTATACATGGAATTACTTTTTTAAATTGTTTTTTAGCCATTTCTCCCAATGGAATAACTTTTTAACTTCCTCTTCTGATTGTTCATTCTTTGTATACAGAAATACAACTGATTTGTGTTGATTTTTCTATCCTGAAACTTTGTTGAACTTATTTTTAGCACTAGTAGCTATCTTACAGATTATTTGTGACTTTCTATGTATAGAATCATGTCATCTGTGAATAGAGATAGATAGTTTTACCTCTTTTTTAAATTTATTTTTATTTCAGAATATTATGAGGGTACAATCGTTAAGGTTACATACATTGCCCTTGTCTCCCCTTCCCCCTTGAGGCAGAGCTTCAAACGAGTCCATCCCCCAGACGGTATGCATCACACTCACTATGTATGTATAGACCCATCCCCTCCCCCCTCCTCCCACCTACTCCACACCGACAAATGTTTTTCTTTTTTCTTAACATTTTGGTTACATTTTATATCTTTGCCTCTCCCTAGCAAGGGTTAGAGGTATGCCCTTCCCCACCACAATGTTCACCCCATCCCACAGATGTGGGACTACCCCTCCAACCCCCAAATCCCTGGTGAACACCACCACCCTTGAGCACCATAGTGTTAATCAGTCAGTACCAATTTGATGGCAAGCATAAGTTTTACCTCTTTATTTCCAATTGTAATGCCCTTTATTTCTTTTTTTATTGCCTTATTGATCTGGCTAGGACTTTCAGCATAACATTGAAAAGCAGTGGTGAAAGGCAGGCATCTTTGTTTTATTCCTGATCACAGGGGGAAAGCTTTCAGTCTTTTATCATTAAATATGTTAGCTGTGGGTTTCTTATGAATGCCCTTGATCATTAAGTTCCCTTCTACCCCTAGTTTGCTGCATATTTCTTTTTTAAATCATGAAAGGCTGTTGAATTTTGTCAAATGTTTTTGTGTCAACAGATTTTCAAGGGTCTCCAGCCCTTGAAACTGTCAGAAGACCTTTCTTTGATTTATTATATGCTTGCCTGGTTTTTAATCTATGAGGAGTTCTCTATGCTCTTCAGTACTGCTCTTTCATTTCTGAGCCTCAGAATATTTCTTTCAGCTATTTCTCAACCTTTGAGAGTTTCTGCCTTTTGGGAACTTTTGGTCTTTTGAGAGCACCTTGAAGAGATTTTTCTCAACTTTCCTAATAATACTCCAGTCTTTTGTAAATAAGAGCCTAGAGTGCCTGAGGATGCTTTACGCCTTCAGTATAAAGTGAAGTGGGGAGGTCTCAGCTCTCCTGCCATGCCTCTTCTTCTTTGGGATGGTGGCTTTCTTGCACTTGGTGGAGTCTTGAAGGTGAATGTTTTATTCCCCCGTGCTTACCTTTCCCTGGCTTTACAGTGGAGTTTGTAAGTAGGCAACTTTATAATTTATTGATTATCCTCCTCTACCCAGGAAAAGATATTAAGACTTGCCTATTATTAGATAATACAATTTACCCAGGATGATTTTCAGTCCTCTAACAGTTATAGAGAAACACTTAAAGCCTAGGGCAATAGCTTTATAACAGTTCTCCTTGTTTTTAATCTTGTTCCCCTATGGCCCCATTCTCTGTCCAGCAGCCAGAACAAACTTATAAATGGGATAATTTTATCCCTCTGCTTAGAACTCTCTAATGGCTTCCCTTCACATTCAGAATTACTTAAAATTCCCTATAATAGTTTTCACAGTCTATGTGATTTGGGCCCTGGCTAACTTGTTGGCCTTAACTTTTCCCCCTCTTTCCCTTCTACAGTCTACTCTAGCCATGCTGGCCTTACTGCATGAATCACTCAAGCTCATTCCTAACCTCAGGACTTTTATACTGAATATTTTATTCCTCAGGAATATTATTCCCTCTCATCTTCATGTTACTTCACTCTTTTGCATGATTCAGTTCTGTACTCAAAGGTCAGCCCCCTCCGAGAAGACTACTACATCTAAAATATCACATCTCTGTCCCCTTGTGTTATTATTTTTCATATTTATTACTACCAAAATTATAGTATAAATTATTTATTATCCATCCAAGCACCATATAAGTTCCAAAAAGGCAGAAACTGTCTTGTTCACCATTCTATCCTTTCCTCCTTTTATTGAAGATCCACTATGGAAATAGTCATATTGAAATGTTACTGCATCAGCTAGTATTATATAGGTGATACAAAAGAAAGACTGAAGCGTAATGTATTAAATTTTAAGGAATTACTGAAGCTCCTAAAAGGCAGAAATTTATTCTTAATAATATAAGATGTGGGCAAGCACATGACAGAAATCAAGTAAGGCTCTATGAAGGAGATAAAGGATAGAATCATGGAAACAAGCTAAGAGGCTGAAACACTAAAATTATGTGTACTGAGAGTTTAAACTAGGGTGGAGATAGGAACATAAATAGAAAATAGGAAGAGAAAATAATGAATGGAATAAATCTTTCCTATGAGGCCTTAAAGAGATTTTTTTAACTGACTATACAGAACAAAACAGGAAACAAAGAAGTCAGAAGTTCTTAGCTTTGGTATCCAGGAGAATGGGGGTATCACTAGCAAATAAAGAAATTAAAGAAGTGACTCATTTAGAAACAGATGTAAAGAAGAATGTCCTTTATTAAAAAGTCAAAAAACAATGGATGCTGGAAAGGATGCAGAGAGAAAGGAATGCTTATACACTGTTGGTGGGACTGCAAATTAGTACAACCTCTATGGAAAACATTATAGAGATTCCTCAAAGAAACAGACATAGACTAACCATTCAACCCAGCAATCCCACTATTGTGTATCTACCTAAAGGAAAGTAAGTCATTTTATAAAAAAGAAACCTGCACTAGAATGTTTGCTGCAGCAAAATTCACAATCACAAAGATGTGGAATCAACCTAAGTGCCCATCAATTCATGAGTGGATTAAGAAAATGTGCTTACGCGCACTCGCGCTCTCTCTCTCTCTCTCTCTCTCTCTCTCACACACACACACACACACACACACACACACACAATGGAGTACCATTCAGCCATAAAAAGGAACGAAATAACGTCTTTTGCAGCAACTTGGGTGGAACTGAAAACCATTATCCTAAGTGAAGTATCTCAGGAAAGGAAAAACAAACACCACATGTACTTTCTAATAACTAGGAGCTAATTAATGGGAACACATGACACAAAGAGATGTAAAGGTCATAGGAAATTAAGAAGGGGAAGGAGGGGAAGTTATAAAAACCTACCTACTGGGTACAATGAACACTAATCAGGTGATGGGCACTCTAAATGCCCCGACTCAAGCATTATAAAAGGTATCCATGTAATAAAAACATTGGTATCTTCTTAATATTTTGAAATAAAAAATAATGAAAGAAATAAAGAAGGACTGGGCATCTGGAAACCGGCAGCTTTCTTTCTAAGAAAGAAAGAAATGGACAAAACTCTATAGCTACTATAAGAATCAATTAAAATTAAAAATTTATATATAAAAAAGAACAGGTATAAGAAATATAAAGAAATGTCACATTGTATTCAAGGTAATAGATATCTACATGCAAATGTTAGGCAAATAAGATGTCTATGCTTTCCAGGTTCCATGGGATAAAAAGAAGAAAAAAAAGAGAGAAAAAGATGTCTATGCTTTTAGTCTAGCCGTAGCGTTATTGCATAATAAGCACAATGCTTGGTATGTAATTTGATAACAAGATAATACAGTTCGCTGTGGCTTAAAAGAATGATATTTGATATCTGCTTTCTTTTTCTTGTTTTGACATGGTAAATGTGCATTGATTTTTTTTAAGTCCCAATACAGCAATACTTGTGGCACTTGAAACACTGTTGAATTTTAACAGCATCACTGTGATTTGTACTGCACTGAGCAGTATAGTGTAAAGCGATGTGAGCACCACATGTCCTCTCTTTCTCAACTCTGCCATTATACTACAAAAACAGCCAGAGGCAATACATAAATGGAATGAGTGTAGCATGCTCCTATACAACTTCTTTGGATGCTTAATTTTTAATTTCACATAATTTTTACATTATAATATATACAATACTATATAAAATAATAGCCATTTGGTTATTTTTTCTCCAACCATGTAAAAATGTATAAAAACAATTCCTAACTCAAAACCTGTACAAAAACAAGTGGACAGCAAGTTTTGGCCTATACAACCCTGGCCTACAACATTTTTTTTTTTTTAAAGAGACAGGGTCTCACTCTGTCACCCAGGGTAGAACACAACAACCTTCCACTCCTGAGCTCAAGTGAATCCTCTCGACTAGACCTCTGAAGTTGCTGGAACTACAGGTGTATGCCACCACACCCAGCTAATTTTTAAATTTTTTGTAGAGGCCGGGCGCGGTGGCTCAAGCCTGTAATCCTAGCTCTCTGGGAGGCCGAGGTGAGCGGATATTGTTTGAGCTCAGGAGTTCGAGACCAGCCTGAGCAAGAGCGAGACCCCATCTCTACTATAAATACAAAGAAATTAATCGGCCAACTAATATATATAGAAAAAATTCGCCGGGCATGGTGGCACATGCCTGTAGTCCCAGCTACTTGGGAGGCTGAGGCAGCAGGATTGCTTGAGCCCAGGAGTTTGAGGTTGCTGTGAGCTAGGCTGACGCCACGGCACTCACTCTAGCCTAGGCAATAAAGTGAGACTCTGTCTCAAAAAAAAAAAAAAAAATTTTTTTTTGTAGAGACAAAGTCTCACAATGTTGCTCAGGCTGGTTCCAAATTCCTGGCCTCAAGTGATCCTCCTGCCACCTCCTAAAGTGCTGGGATTACAGGTATGAGCCATGGTGCCTGGTCTAGAAAAGAATTTCTTAACTTGAACAGTATTATCCTCTTCAGGGGAGATGGGGGGTGGGGAGGGTATTTTGAAATTTTGTGAAGGCACATAGTTGCCAACATGATAAGTAGGGTGCACTATGGACATTTAATGAGAAGGGGCTAAAGATTCAAATTCCTCTCAATGGGATAATCATAGTTCTTCAAAGTGAAGAACTAGCCATGTCACAAAGAACTTGAGAATATACTACCTCTAAACTAAAATAAAATCTTAACCTCCCCAGCTAACTGAATGGACACCCTCTGGGCCAAGGGGACCTCAGAAATACCCTAAAGCTGAGTTGCTGGCCTTGAGAAGGGAGGTCAGTTCTGGATCCTCATTCCCACCTCCCTTCTTGAAGATATCCTCTATAACTCATTAACAGGCCTAAGGCTATACAAGACAAAGCTTAAATCACACCTATAGGTCATCAATTTACTTAACAGATCACTTGTGTCTGGGTATACATCTATATCTGGTGGCTTGTCTCTGATAAACAGACTTAAAACATTCCAAGCCTTTGGATGACAAAGCTTCATTTCTTTCACCAAATACAAATCAAAGAATCTTCAAACCCACCTGTAATGCATCCTTTCAGATGCCCTGCCTTTTCCAGCCAAACCAATGTAGACCTTCTATGTACTGATTTAAGACTTTACATGTAATTCCTGTCTCCCTGAAACATATAAAACCAAACTATATCCAACTACGATGAGATCACTTGCTCAAGGCTTCTTGGGCATGGCTCTCCAGGTCACAGTTGCATATATTCGACTCAGAATAAACCTTTAAATAATTTTACAGAGTTTGGGTCCTTTACTGTTGACACACCAGACATTCATGTATTAATACAACAAAATGTTTATGAACTTAGAACCTAACTCCTTAGTATACATAAATGCTAAAAAATTGCAATTTTAACATATATAAATTTTTTGTGAATGTAGCTACCATATAAAAAGTTCATCATTTCAAAAAATCATATCATTGCCAATAATGCCATTCATGGAATTTAGATTGTTGATCAACACACCTACCTGTGTACCTGCAACACTCACATTTACACTGAGGTATAAATAATTACTTTATTGTGTCTTCTACAGTCATTACCAAGCCTTTTCATTTGGAAACATACTTTTTAAAAAAAAAAATCAGGCAGCTCCTCCCAAAACCAGAATAGGTTCAGAGAGACAAACATACTTTTAAAATATAATTTATTTCCTCTTAATATTTCAGTCTTTTATATATATATATATATATATATATTTTTTTTTTTTTTTTTTTTTTTGAGACAGGGTCTTGCCCTATCTCCCTGGGCTAGACTGTCGCGGCATCAGCTTAGCTCACAGCAACCTCAAACTCAGTCTGAGTAATCCAAAGTAAAAGCAAACTCAATTTGAGGCTGCTGTGCGCTAAGCTGATGCCACGGCACTCTAGCCCAGACAGACAAAGCAAGACTTTGTCTTTAGATAGATAAATACATAAATACATATATATATATATACTCCTGGGCTGGAGCGATCCTCCTGCCTCAGCCTCCCAAATAGCTGAACTATAGGTGCAGGCCACCACACCCGGCCCTACACATATAATTTTAAGAATGTTGATATAACAGGCTGGGCATGATGGCTCACACCTATAATATTCGTAGTTTGGGAGGCCAAGGCGGGAAAATCACTTGAAGCCAGGAGCTAGAGACCAGCCTGAACAACATAGTAAGACCCCATCTCTACAAAAAATAGAAAAATTAGCTGAGAGTGGTGGCCTGCACCTGTAGTCCTAGCTACTTGGGAAGCTGAGGCAAGAGGACTGCTCTAGTCCAAACATTTGAGGTTGCAGTGACGTATGATGACGGCTCTGTACTCTAACCTGAAAGACAGAGCAAGACCCTGTCTCAAAACAACAACAAAAACCCCAACCAAACAAAAAAATTATATATGCAGTCAATTATATTATCTTCAAATTTCTATTTCAAGTTAATAAAGTACAATATATTTATTGAGAATCACTGGTCCAAAAGATTTGCAACTGAAGAGACACAAAGACATGGGGGTACAATCGCCAAAGGTTTATGACAATTATAGCAGGTAAGATTTTTTTTTTTTAAGAGAGTCTCATTCTGTTGTTGCCCAGCCTAGAAGGCTAGATTGCCATGGCAACAGCCTAGCTCATAGAAACCTCAAACTCCTGGGCTCAAGTGATCCTCCTGCTTCAGCCTCCTAGAGTGCTGGGACTACAGGTGTGAAACACCAAGCCCGGTCTCACCTGTGTTTAACTATGGATGAATGTCATGCAGCATTATCACTTACTCTATCTGCTGCCATATAAACCAAAAGAGAATAATTGCTAAACTTCATTTGTGTGCATATATGCATATAATACATGCCCATGCAATTCCAACTTCTTTTTTAGTTATTTATTTAGGCTTTGTTTTTGTTATGTGATCATGTTGACATTTTATATTTTTATGAAATAATTTCCCATTAAAGCTTTAAAACTTATCAATCTGTTATCCTAAAACATGTAAAAGAATCACAAATGAAAATACTGATAGATTTCTTGACTGTATAAATATTAAAATATTTATAGAAAACTACCTTCCAGTTAAATGTAATAAATTGAACACATGTTCACTAAATGTAAGACAGCTGCAACTTAAGCAAGCTGAATGGGGAGAAATAACCAGTAAGGAGCACAAGTCATTTTGCATCAAGAACCCTGGAAAGTCTCAGGAATTTGAGGCACTGGGTATCTCTGAAAGTGGGATATAAGGTCAGACTGAAAATGGAAGGGTTGGATGAAAGTCTACAAAGAAGCAGTTAGCTTTCTCTTATTTTTCTTTGTTGTGTGGTACAGCCAAGTAATAACCCGCCTTACTCTAAGAGGATACTGGTGATTCACTCTTTAGGGAGAATGAATAGAGGTTGCAGATACTGGAACAGCTCAAGGCAAGGCTTAATAGACTGTACTCAACAAGGGGTAAAGGTGGAAGGAGAGGCATAATCAAAGTCTTCATACTGAATAGTGAGGCCTCTGACCTATTTTCTTAATTCCTACAATGCTTACAATAGGTTTATGCTCTCTAGACAGAAGACTGGAAGATTTACTTTAGACAAATTCACTAGTCCAACAGAAAAGACCTTCAGATACTGAGAAATATTTAACTTTACATTTAACATGTTTAAAAGTTACTTTTAGGCCGGGCACGGTGGCTCACCCCTGTAATCCAAGCACTCTGGGAGGCTAAGGCGGGCAAATTGCTCAAGGTCAGGAGTTCAAAACCAGCCTGAGCAAGAGCGAGACCCCGTCTCTACTATAAATAGAAATAAATTAATTGGACAACTAATACATATAGAAAAACTTAGCCGGGCATGGTGGCAAATGCCTGTAGTCCCAGCTACTCGGGAGGCTGAGGCAGCTGGATTGCTTGAGCCCAGGAGATTGAGGTTGCTGTGAGCTAGGCTGACGCCACGGCACTCACTCTAACCTAGGCAACAAAGCGAGACTCTGTCTCAAAAAAAAAAAAAAGTTACTTTTACCTTAGATTTTTGTTATGTGCAACCAAACCTAAGCCTAGTACAAAAGGCTACTTCGGCTTTCTTTTGATGGAAAAAAAAATACTAAAAAGGCAGTTATTAACTCTAGCCACTCAAAAAGTTGTATGAAAAAGGAAATGTAATTAAAATACACTACAAGATTCAGCTGTAATAGCATGCACATATTTATAATGCAAACACTGAACATTGATTTAACGTAAAAAGAAGTATAGCTTTACTGAGACAATGGGGCAGGAAGGAAAAGGTGTATGTGTTACATAAGAGCCAGCCTCTTTCATGGTAGATAATCAAAAGATAATACATCTAACCTTGGAAAAAATGTATGAAATAGCAATATAAACCTGCTGTTTAGAAATATGGAAGTAAATTCCAGAAGAAACAGCTATAAGAGAAAAAATGGTTCCCTCTTGAGCAGAAATTGAGATCCAGAATCAGTGATAAATTGAAAAATTTATTTACAACTTATAAGACAAAGGTTATTATCCTTAATATATATAAAGGGGTGATACAAATTAACACCACCAAAATACAAAGAAAAAATGAACAAATCATATAAATAGCCACAAGAGGGGAAAGACAATTGTCTGCATAGGCTATTATCACTTTTCTGTTCTTTGCTATTTTGACAGGTTAAAATAGGTTACTGAGCATTTTTCTATTTATTTATTAGCCATTTGTTTCCTTTCCTATATATTTTACTTATATCCTGTAAGAAGGGTATTTGGAATTATGATTTATCATCTTTTTTTTTGTTGAGACAGCGTCTCACTCTGTTGCTCGGGCTAGAGTGCCGTGGAGCCTAGCTCACAGCAACCTCAAACTCCTGGACTCCAGTAATCCTTCTGCTTCAGCCTCCCGAGTAGCTGGGACTACAGGCATGCGCCACCATGCCCAGCTAATTTTTTCTCTATATATTTTTAGTTAGCCAATTAATTTCTATTTTAAGTAGAGACGGGGTCTCGCTCTTGCTCAAGCTGGTTTTGAACT
Organism: Mirza zaza; assembly: GCA_008750895.1. Lineage (NCBI taxonomy): Eukaryota > Metazoa > Chordata > Mammalia > Primates > Cheirogaleidae > Mirza > Mirza zaza. The sequence continues at coordinate 13,205 of VSMD01021758.1, forward strand.
CCTGACCTTGATTGATCCTCCCACCTCAGCCTCCCAGAGTGCTAGGATTACAGGCATTAGCCACCACACCCAGCCTAATTTATCATCTTTCTTGAATCTTGAATTGTTTCTGCAGTATGAATTATAATGAAGAATCCTGGCCGAGCGCGGTGGCTCATGCCTATAATCCTAGCATTCTGGGAGGCCAAGGCGGGAGGATGGTTTGAGCTCAGGAGTTTGAGACTAGCCTGAGCAAGAGCAGGACGCCATCTCTACCCCCCCCAAAATAGAAAAAAACTAGCTGGGCATGGTGGCACATGCCTGTAGTCCCAGCTACTCAGGAGGCTGAGGCAGGAGGATCGCTAGAGCCCAGGAGTTTGAGGTTGCTGTGAGCTAGGCTGATACCACAGCACTCTAGCGTGAACAGAGTGAGACTCTGTCTCAAAAAATAAACAAACACACACAGAGGTGAAAAAGTAAAGGCAGACAATGGTTACCTACTTTGCTTTAACTAAATTAGCTCACTGAATCCTAAAACTCCTATGGAGTACGTGTCATTTTTTCCCAGTTTACATGAACAATCTCAAGCTAACAATGACTCATGGCTATTAAGCAATTAGCCATTCCTTTCTGCTATACCTGTTGCTCTTTTATGTCTAATCCTAGATTGAACAAATTATTCTATGGAACCAACTGTACATCTAGTGGAGAAAGTAAAAGCAACAACTTTTACAATTTCCCTTTAAGTACTGTGAAGATGACAGCATCCATCTTGTTATCTCCAGAGCCTAGTATAGTACCTAGCAAATTACAAACCTTCAATCATCATTGAATGAATAACTTTTGGAATAAGAGAGTACAATTCAGTGAAGCAAAGTAATTCATGAGGTTAGTCAATACAGTATTTAAAAAAAAAAGAATTATAGACAATAAAGTATCTGGTCAAAATGAAGTAGTTAAATCTAAAATAGAAAATACAAGCTGGGCATGATCCCAGCTACTTGGGAGGCTGAGGCAAGAAGATCACTTTAGCTCTGGAGTTTGAGGTTATAGTGAGCTATGATTATGACACTGCACTCCAGCCTGGGTGACAGAGTAAGACACCATCAGAAAAAAGGAAAGCAGGAAGAAAAGAAGAAAGGAAGGAAAGAAAATAAGAAAGAAAGACAGAAAGATAGAAAATACAAACTAAAAATTTTATTGCTATTAATACATATGTTATCCAAATAGCACATAATATACTGGTAAGTACTATATACCAAAGAATCTTAGTCTTATTAGATGACACACATTTATATCAGCTTGGCAAAGACAAAAATCATCTGTCCTTTATACTTTGATAAAATAATCAAGTTGGGGAAGGTAATCATGCACATAAGATTTCAAAGGGAATATATTGCAGCCAACATCTACTCCAAATGTATACCCTATAACATAAGAAAAATAGGGGCTGGGTGTGGTGGCTCACCCCTGTAATACTAGCATTCTGGGAGGCGAGGCAGGAGGTCGAGGTCAGGAGTTCGAAACCAGCCTGAGTGAGACCCCGTCTCTACCAAAAATAGAAAGAAATTAATTGACCAACTAAAAATATATATACAAAAAATTAGCCAAGCATGGTGGCACATGCGTGTAGTCCCAGCTACTCGGGAGGCTGAGGCAGTAGGATCGCTTGAGCCCAGAAGATTGAGGTTGCTATGAGCTAGGCCGACGCCATGGCACTCACTCTAGCCTGGGCAACAAAGTAAGACTCTGTCTCAAAGAAAAAAGAAAAACAGGGCTACTCCTTTGCATCTCAGGGATTTTAAGGGAAGATCAAATAAACTAATTAGACTACCATCCCAACTCACTTCCAGAGAAGCATTTAGGTTACAAACAATAAACAAATTATTACTACTGTTAACAATATACTCTAAAAACTTCCATCTAGTATCTATCAGTATCCTTCTCTTCAGGCCACCCTCTTGCTTTGTAGGAGAAAGTAAGCCAAGTTGTTTGTTATGTTTCTATATTGTTTCCATAGCAAAGGTCTGTGCTTGCTTAATTTAACTAAAGCTGGAGGGTTAAAGACTGAAGGTCACTACAGGACAGACTATACCAACTTCAATAGAAGGAGTTCTATTACCAGTTCTGCTAAATTACTGGGGGCAGGGGATCTGAATACACTAGAAACACCTGTAATCCCAGTACTCTGTAAGGCTAGGGAGAGAGGATTGCTTGATACCAGGAGTTTGAGACCAAGCTGAGAAAAAATTAGCTGGGCATGGTGGTATGTGTCTATGGTCCTAGCTGCTCAGGAAGCTGAAGCAGGAGCATCTCTTGAGCCCAGGAGTTAGAGGTTGTAGTGAACTACCATCATCATACCATGGTACTCTAGGCTGGGTGACAGAGTGAAACTCTGTCTCCTAAAAAAAAAAAAGCATGACAATACATTGTAGAGATACTACTAAAAATGCAAAATTAAATTTTTTATTTTTTTTATTTTTTGATACAGTGTCTCACTCTGTTGCCTAGGTTAGAGTGCCATGGTATCAGCCTAGCTCACAGCAACCTCAATCTCCTGGGCTCAAGCAATTCTACTGCCTCAGCCTCCGGAGTAGCTGGAACTACAGGCATGCGCCACCACGCCCGGCTAATTTTTTGTGTGTGTGTGTGTATATATATATATATGTATATTTTTTAGTTGGTCAATTAGTTTCTTTCTATTTTTAGTAGAGATGGGGTCTCGCTCAGGCTAGTTTTGAACTCCTGACCTTGAGCAATCCACCCACCTCGGCCTCCAGGAGTGCTAGGATTACAGGCGTGAGCCACCGCGCCCAGCTGAAAATTAAATTTTTATAACATAAATTGCTCAAAACTGAAAATGTGTATAAAGAAATAATCATCACCTGGAAATGGATCTTGGTGGTATATGATAAAATACAAAGTCTAAAAATGAAAAAACACTACAAACTTCATTTTTGAAATTTCAGTAACTTTTGGGGCAAGACAAAAAATATTTATGCCTCAATAAAACTTATCATTGTCAATGCAGTGGCTCATGCTTGTAATCCCAGGACTTTGGGAAGCTGGGGTGGGAGGATAGCTTGAGGCCAGGAGTATGAGACCAGCCTGGGCAACAGTCAGACCCAGTTTCTACAAAAAAGAAAAAAATTAGCGGGACGTGTCGGCACAGGCGTGTAGTCCCTGCTACTCAAGGTGCTGAGGCAAGAGGATCACTTGAGTCCAGGAGTAAGAGGTGTTACAGTGAGCTATGATTGTACCACTGCACTCTAGCCTGAGTGATAGTTCGACACCAGCAAGACCCTGTCTCTAAAAAAAATTTTATTTCTTTTATTTTTTTCTATATTTAGTAGCGACAGGATCTTGCTCTTACTCAGGCTGGTCTCAACTCCTGAGCTCAATCGATCCTTCTGCCTTGGCCACCCAGAGTGCTAGGATTACAGGCGTGAGCCACTGAGCCCAGCCTAAAAAAATATTTAAAAATTAGATGGGCGTGGTGGTGCATGCCTGTAGTCCTAATTACTCAGGAGGCTGATCCCATCACTGTACTCTAGCCTGGAAGACAGAGTGAGACCCTGCCCCACCACCCCAAATCATGTAAAACAAAATTCAGAAAGCTAAGACCTACAAAAATCTCTTCCAATCCTAGTAATACAAAATGTGTGTTTTTACCAGAGAATTCCAATAAGATCCATTGACTCTATGAAATAGACAATTCTCCCATATTTGGATAAATAGTAAAAGTAAAATAATCTGATTAAATTCTCATTAAAGACTACACTAAAGTCATTAAAGATTAATTTCCCAGCAAAAGTACACAATTTGGTTTTGTGTTAGACTAAACTGCATCTATTTTTCACTTGTACGTTCTAAAGACACTATGGAGTCTACCCTCCTTCCCCAACATAAAAACATTGTGAATGTGTAAAACCCCAAAAAAATCACTGGGAATTTGGAAAGATATTCTTAACATTGCTACATAATTCTACAGTCCCTAACGATAAACTATAAAACGAAATGAGACTATATATCTCTCATCTATCAGTTCAATTTACTTACTTTTATTTCATTATTATCATTTTGTAGAGACAGAGTCTTGCTCTGCTGCCCAGGATGGAGTGCAGCGGTGCCATCACTGTTCACTGCAGCCTCAAACTCCTGGGCTCAAGTGATTCTCCCGCCTTCTGAGTAGCTGGGACTACAGGCATGTATGTGTCTGTTTTTACAACAATACCATACTGTTTTGGTTACTATCACTTTGTAATATATTATGAAGTCAGGTAGTATGATGTGATATCTCCATTTTTTTTCTTTTTGCTCAGTAATGGTTTGGCTATTCACAGGGTCTTTTGGGGTTCCATTTTAGAAATGCTTTTTCTATTTCTGTGAAGAATGCCATCAATATTTTGATAGGGGTTGTACTGAATCTTTAGATTGGTTTGGGTAGTGTGGTGCTATAAGATACATATATGTGTGTGTGTGTATGTTTGTGTAGTCCTAGCTACTCGGGAGACTACGCCAGAAGGATCACCTGAGCCCAAGAGTTTGAGGTTCCAGTGAGCTATGAATGTGCCACTGCGCTCTAGCTCAGGTGACAAAAGGAGACCTTGTCTCAAAAAGGAAAAAGGGGCCGGGTGCGGTGGCTCACGCCTGTAATCCTAGCTCTCTGGGAGGCCGAGGTGGGCGGATCATTTGAGCTCAGGAGTTCGAGACCAGCCTGAGCAAGAGCGAGACCCCATCTCTACTATAAACGGAAAGAAATTAATTGGCCAACTAATATATATAGAAAAAAATTAGCTGGGCATGGTGGTGCATGCCTGTAGTCCCAGTTGCTTGGGAGGCTGAGGCAGCAGGATTGCTTGAGCCCAGGAGTTTGAGGTTGCTGTGAGCTAGGCTGACGCCACGGCACTCACTCTAGCCTGGGCAATAAAGTGAGACTCTGTCTCAAAAAAAAAAAAAAAAAAAAGGAAAAAGGACCTGAACAGACATTTCTCAACATAAAACATACAAATGGTTAACAGGTATATGAAAAAATGCTTAAGAGCACTAATTATCAGGGAAATGCAAATTTTTTTTTTTTTTTTTTTTTTTGAGACAGAGTCTCAAGGATGTAGAGAAACGGGAACCCTGGAACACCACTGTAGAAATATAAATTAGTATAGCTATCATTGAAAACAGAATGAAGGTTCCTCAAACAATTAAAAATAGAACTATTATATGCTCCAGCAATCCCACTACTGGGTATATATCCAAAGGAAATGTTAAAGAGATATCTGTATGGCCTTGGTTTTTACAGCACTATTTACAATAGCCATGATATGGAATCAACTTAAGTGTCCATCAATGGATGAATAGATGAAGAAAATGTGGTATATAAAGACAATGGAATACTATTACATCATAAGAAAGAAGAAAATCCTGTGATTTGTGACAATATGGATAAACCTCAAGGACATTATATTAGTGAGATAAGCCAAGGACAGAAAGACAAATACCACAATATCTCATCTATATGTGGAATCTAAAAAAAGTTGATCTCATAGAAGTAGAGAATACAATGGTGGTTATCAGAGGTTGAGAGTGTTGGGGAAATGTTGTTCAAAGGATACAAAATTTTAGTTAGTTAGGAGGAGTAAGTTCAAGATATCCATTGTAGGCCGGGCGCGGTGGCTCACGCCTGTAATCCTAGCACTCTAGGAGGCCGAGGCGGGCGGATTGCTTGAGGTCAAGAGTTCGAAACCAGCCTGAGCAAGAGAGAGACCCCGCCTCTACTATAAATAGAAAGAAATTAATTGGCCAACTAATATATATATAGAAAAAATTAGCCGGGCATGATGGCGCATGCCTGTAATCCCAGCTACTCGGGAGGCTGAGGCAGTAGGATTGCTTGAGCCCAGGAGTTTGAGGTTGCTGTGAGCTAAGCTGATGCCACGGCACTCACTCTAGCCTGGGCAACAAAGTGAGACTCTGTCTCAAAAAAAAAAAAAAAAAAAAAAAAAGATATCCATTGTAAAACATGGCAGCTATAGTTAACGATATACCATATTCTTGAAAAATGCTAAGAGAGTGGATGTTAAGTGTTCTCACCACAAAAATTATAGCTATGTGAAGTAATACATATGCTAATTAGCTAGATTTAGTCATTCTACAATGTATGTATACTTAAAAACAATAGGTTGTACATGGTAAATACACACAACTTTATCTGTCAATTAAAAAAATGTTTTTAAAGGAAAGAAAAAAACAAATTGGAAATGAAGAAATCCTATAACCTAAGTATGCAGATTAAAATAGAATTTTTGGTAAATATATAAATGATCCTACATTCTGCTCCAGACTCTTTGACAGAGACAGAATAAGGATCACTAGGGCTTACTCACCATCTTCCAGAACTCTGTATTATACTAGGGGAACAAGCCACACTCATGAAAATATGACACACACAGAAATGCTTACAGTAAGCCGTAATACATAATATTGTCTACTTTCTTTAGCCAAACCCAACAAGGACTATCCTAATCTAATTTTCTACCTCTTTACCCCAAGTCCAGCTGGCTATTAGACCAAGGCTGTCAAACAAAATGGAGACAAAAGGCATGGCAATTAGGCAATCATAATACAGATTTTTTGGTTTTGTTTTTATTTAATGAATAAAGTAACAAATTACACAAAAATGCATTTGAAGAACATAATTAAAAAGAAAAACCTTTCAAAAACTAAAAACACACACAGAGCCCAGGAATTCAGTGCTTATCAGTGTGCCATACTAAAAAATTTAAGAATATAAATTTAAGAAATCAAGAGAGCAACTATAATAATAAAATATCAAATGAGTGGAAAATGGAGCCAAAGAATTAAATTGAAATTCAAAACATAACTGCAGATTTAATAATAAATTAGAAGCACCAAGCAATAATCATTCAATAACATGGGAAGGCTAAAAAAAAATCACAATAAATAATAAGAAAAGATATTAAAGCATCCAGAGAAAAGAATACAGATGTGGAGGACAAAGACAAATAAACATCTGAATAATAATTAGAGCCACTGAAGTAAATGGCAAAACAAATGGAACAAGGAATACACAATATAGAAAAATTTTCTGGCATGAAGGAAGAAAGAATCTGATTGAAAGAGAACATCTTAAGTACTGGGAAAGGCTGACAAACAACCAGCAACATCCAGACATACTGTGGTCAAGTTAATTCATTTCAAGTATTATAAAATAATTTTTCAAGCAACAAGAAATAAGAGTCACTCACAAGAATATAAAAATATTGATGACGCCGGAAGTGTTAATCTCCCCTTGAGAAGGGAATCAGTTGTTTCTTTGGGGTTTTTTGTTTTTTTTTTTAAGAGACGGGGTCTCGCTATGTTGCCTAGGGGGAGTGCAGTGGCTATTCTCGGGCATGATCACTGCACACTACATCCCCAGTAGCTAGGACTACAGGCAGGTACCACTGTGTCCAGCTCATTTTTTTTTTGTTATTGTTAACAGACAGGGTCTAGCTCTGTTGCCAATGCTAGGGTGCACTGACGTGATTATATCTCACTGTAACTTTGAACTCCTGGGTTCAAGCAATCCTCCCACCTCATCTTCCCATGTGGCTAGGACTATATGCATGTGTGACTACTCTCAGCTAATTTTATTTATTTATTTTTTTTAGGTCAAACCACTCTAGTGAGGGGAATTGGGAACAGGGAATAGGATGAGGAGATCCGTTGTTTTCGGCCAGGCCGGGACCTTCCAGGTTTTGCAGAGGCAGAAAAGGGCTCAGAGAATTTTTTAAACATTTTTTGTAGAGACAGAGTCTTGTTATGATGCCCAGTCTGATTTTGAACTCCAAGCCTCAAACAATCCTCCCACCTTGGGTTCCCAAACTACTGGGATTCCAAGTATGAGCTTCCACGCCTGACCCAGCTCAGTTTTTTTTTTTTTTTGAGACAGAGTCTCACTTTGTTGCCCAGGCTAGAGTGAGTGCCGTGGCATTAGCCTGGCTCACAGCAACCTCAAACTCCTGGGCTCAGCGATCCTACTGCCTCAGCCTCCCAAGTAGCTGGGACTACAGGCATGCACCACCATGCCCAGCTAATTTTTTGTGTATATATATATATATATATATATATTTTAGTTGGTCAATTAATTTCTTTCTATTTTTGGTAGAGACGGGGTCTCACTTAGGCTGGTTTTGAACTCCTGACCTCGAGCAATCCGCCCGCCTCGGCCTCCCAGAGTGCTACGATTACAGGCGTGAGCCACCGCACCCGGCCCCAGCTCAGTTTTTAATTAAAGGAAAACTGTGGAAACAAATCATGTGGACCTCCAAAACACTTTTCATTTATGCACTTGTAAATAATTTCTCCCCTGGAAGATAAAGTCAAAGAGACAGGAAACTGAGCAAAGAACTTGCTTCCTTAATCAAAGTGAAATAAACTCATTTAAAAACAAAATATGGGGCCAGGCGCAGTGGCTCACGCCTGTAATCTTAGCACTCTGGCAGGAGGATAGCTCAAGGTCAGGAGTTCGAAACCAGCCTGAGCAAGATCGAGACTCTGTCTCTACTTAAAATAGAAAGAAATTAGTTGGCCCACTAAAAATATATAGAGAAAAAATTAGCTGGGCATGGTGGCGCATGCCTGTAGTCCCAGCTACTCGGGAGGCTGAGGCAGAAGGATTGCTTGAGCCCAGGAGTTTGAGGTTGCTGTGAGCTAGGCCGACGCCACGGCACTCACTCTAGCCCGGGCAACGAAGCGAGACTCTGTCTCAAAAAAAAAAAAAAAAAAGGGAGGGAGGGAGGGAGGGAGGGAGGAAGGAATGAATTAGCTGGACAACTAAAAATATATATAGAAAAAATTAGCCAGGTATGGTGGCACATGCCTGTAGACCCAGATACTCGGGAGGCTGAGGCAGAAGGATTGCTTGAGCTCAAGAGTTTGAGGTTGCTGTGAGCTAGGCTGACCCCACGGCACTCTAGCCCAGGCAACAAAGTGAGACTCTGTCTAAAAAATATATACATATGACTCTAATAACGAATGGCAAAATTCCTATGTGTTGATTTCCTGACATTTCTTACATTTCTGTAGATCATGGTAAAACCCATCTAAAATGTAAATCTTTGTAAAGAACTATGAAATATGGACCGGGCACAGTGGCTCACGCCTGTAATCCTAGCACTCAGGGAGGCCGAGGTGAGCGGATTGTTTGAACTCAGGAGTTCGAGACCAGCCTGAGCAAGAGTTAGACCCCATCTCTACTAAAAATAGAAAGAAATTAGCCAAACAACTGAAAACAGGAAAAATTAGCTGGGCATGGTGGCGCATGCCTGTACTCCCAGCTACTCGGGAGGCTGAGGTAGGAAGATCGCTTGAGCCCAGAAGTTTGAGGTTGCTGTGAGCTAGGCTGAAGCCACGGCACTCTAGCCTGGGCAACAGAGTGAGACTCTGTCTTGAAAAAAAAAAAAAAAAGAAAAAGAAAAAGAAAAAAAAGAAATGAAATATGTTTAGAAAATATGAAATATGTTTATGAAATGTTTATGAAATATGTCTATGAAATATGTTTAGAAAACAGTCATAAAAGCATGGCTCAGATAAAATATGACCATTCATAAATTGTATCTGTTGAAAATCACTTCCGTATAATTTGTTTCTCTACTACTATACTCAATGTCATAAGACAACAGGAAAAAATTTCTATGCAGTTCTGAAAGAGAAAAATAGGTGACTCAAGATTATTATATATAGCCATTCTGATGTTTGAGTATATAAAATGCAACAAATAGACATTCTCAAACCTCAAAGAATCCAAGGAATATAGAATCCAAAGCCCTCCTTAAACAAAAAACAAAAAAAATCTAACAATGAAATAAATAAAAAAGCACTAGTAGTAAGCAGTGAATCCAGCTAGATACGGACTAAGACTAAACAATTTGGGGAGGGTAGTGGGTGGGCTGTAGCTCGAAAAGAAAAAATAGTATATCAACAAAATTCAAGAGGTAGAGTAGAAAAGGGGAAGTTTACGAGAGACAATTACACCTTATTTTTCAGAGCAAGGAGTCAATTCATACCATCTAAATCTGAAACAATGAGTTCAATCTCTCAATAATTTATTTCATCTCTTTTTCTGGCCTTAGCTCTTTTAGGAACTCTTAAAACGAAGAACAGTATTTAAGATTCAGCAGTTCTTACTTTTACTTCAGTTTCATTTTTCTATGTACCATTCAAGTAAAATTAAAGTTAATATCATTATGATTAAAAACTTTATATAGGCTGGGCACAGTGGCTCACGCCTGTAATCCTAGCACTCTGGGAGGGCGAGGAGGGCGGATTACTTGAGGTCAGGAGTTCGAAACCAGCCTGAGCAAGAGTGAGACCCCGTCTCTACTAAAAATAGAAAAAAATTCATTGGCCAACTAATACATATAGAAAAAATTAGCCGGGCATGGTGGCACATGCTTGTAGTCCCAGCTACTCGGGAGGCTGCGACAGGAGGATTGCTTGAGCCCAGAAGTTTAAGGTTGCTGTGAGCTAGGCTGATGTCACAGTACTCACTCTAGCCTGGGCAACAGAGTAAGACTCTGTCTCAAAAACAAAAAAACAAAAAAGTAACAAAACAAAAACAACAACAACAAAAACTTTATATATGACATATTTCATATATATCAAATACATAATTTTTAAAACTTCACTTTAGTTTTATTTTCTTCTAATAAATTCAAATAAAAATTTTATACTTTAATTACAAAAATGTTCAGTATAATCCTACTCTTAAAAAATTCATTCATTTTTTTAGTTATCTATTCAATATTTCACTAAATATATACACAGAGAATATCTGGAATGTTATTTAACACTATTTCGAAGAGGGTTAGATTGGGTAGTTTATTGCTTTATTTTTTCCTACTTTTCTGTATTACTTAAATTTAAAATGAGCATATTCATAAACACAATAATCTCTGTCTCTTTTTTTTTTTTTAATAAAAAAAAAAGTTATCTCTTCCTGGAAATTGCTCTTCAAAAAAAAAAACCCAAAACAACAACCAAAAAAACCCAGCTATCTCACCAGTGTAAACTCTCCCTAGAGTTGCCCCAGCTGGAGTGTCAGTCCAGGAAGAATATCTTTTAGCCTAGCAAAGAAAATTCAGTGCAGAAGTGTGGCCATAACAACAAGCACACAAAACAAAAGAGGCTCTCTAAGTTTTTGAGTTTTCTCTTTTGGGATCTGTAAGTACCTAACTGAATAGACCTGTCCAACCATTATCAGGTGTATGGTATCTGCAAAACAAGCCCCAAGTCTCATACCTTCACAATAGGATGTCCCCCAGTAGATGCTTTTACTGCCCCTCGGCTACCTTCAGTTTCATAATGGGCTCGATGATGAGTTTTAGGTTGCACTTCTATTTTCAGTTCACACTGTCCAAAATGAGTTGGTAAAGGCCAGTCTAGTGGAGGTAATGAAGATGTGCTATAAACAAAACACACAAATATGCATTTCACCATGCTTATATTATTGCCAAGCAGTGATTCAAATCACTTCTTTGCCAGTACCCACATTTCTTCCTGTGATCTTTGAAACAAAGTATTCCAAAATAAAACTTCATTTAGTAAATTATAATTCTGTTATGGTGGGTACTTAATAAAATAATTCTTTAATCTGAATAATAAAATCTATTTTATTTACTTTTTGGTTTCTCTTTTTTTTTGAAAAGGACAAATTCTAACAATTTGTAAAACTGTTACTTTCTCAACTATTCATAGGTAATTACAAAAATAACCAAAAGAATAATTTTTTTTTATTTTATTTCAGCATATTATGGGGGTACAGATTTTAAGGTTTCAATAAATGCCCTTTCCCCCCCTCCCCCTACAAGTCTGAGTTTCCAGCATGACCGTCCCCCAGATGGTGCACATCTCACTCATTATGTATGTATATACCCGCCCCCCCCCCCTGCCCAATACCCTATTACTGTAGTACCTATGTGTTCACTTAGGTGCTGCTCAGTTAATACCAGTTTGCTGGTGAATATATGTGGTGCTTGTTTTTCCATTCTTGGGATACTTCACCAAAAGAATAATTTAATTTCTTAAAGCAAAGGTATACATCTCCATGTATGTGTATCGATATCTTTCCAAGTATCTAAATGTCTCTCTCTCTGTCTCAGTATCCCTCTCTCCCTCCCTAGCAGGTATCTGTAGGACTCAAGTCTATTGTACATGTTGCTTCCCCCACTTGCTCCTGACTGCTCTTTTCCCTGTATCTCTGAAAAATTGCTTATGTTCAGCAATATATTGCAATCTAAGGTAAAAATTTAATTTCAGTACATACATGGCTGAAAAAATAGCCTATCACTGTAGCACATCTAAAAGTCTAGTTTTTAAAACTTGGTCAATAAGACAATTTAATCACCTTAAAAGCCCAAAGGTTCATTTATATATATTAACATTAAAAATATGGAATAGAGCCAGGTGCAGGGGCTCACGTCTAGAATCCTAGCACTCTGAGAGGCCAAGGTGGGAAGACTGCTTGAGCTTAGGGATTCGAGACCAGCCTGGGCAAGAGTGAGACCCAGTCTCTACCAAAAGAATAGAAAAATTAGCCGGGTATGGCGGCCATGCCTGTAGTCTCAGCTACTCAGGAGGCTGAGGCAGGAGGATTGCTTGACCTCAGGACTTTGAGGTTCCTGTGAGCTAGGTTGATGCCATGGCACTCTAGCCCAGGTGACAGAGAGAGACTCCGTCTCAAAAAAAAAAAAAGAATAGAAAAGAAACAACTTATATATATATATATCTATAGGTCAAATAAAATTTCTAAATTATTTCATTGCTTCCTTCATTGCCCTCAGCCTAGCTCTAAGTCATTCTACTGTGACGCTCAAAGATATTAATTTTTTTTATTATATTGGCGTTATACAGAAAAAGGTATTAATTTTTATTAGTCTGAAACAACTCAACTTCTTCAACTCTCATTTGATTCTGTACTTGTTCTGCAGGCTTAAGCAAAGCCCTAGAAAGAGTAAGATAAATTTCAGAAGCAGAGCAATGGGTATAAAGGTGTCTTCCATACCATAACTCCACATTGTATTTTTCTGAAGATCAGCATTCAGAAATAGTCACACTAATGAAAAGCATTTAAAAAAAAAACCCTAACAGACACAATGCCATGTGGGAATCTAAATATATAATAAAAGCTGCCTTTTCTAATCAATTATAGACTAGATTCTTTTTTTGTTGTTTTGTTTTTAAATGGATAAATGTAAGTAATAGATTGATTTTTTAAATGGCATTTTGACAACTGACAAGCCATTTGGAAAATAATCGTTATGTTCTGAAACGCCATAAAGACAAAATTAAAAAAAAATTTAAATTCCTCTATAACAAAAAAACCCATAAACTTATAAAATCAAAAGAAAAAAATTAATTATGGAAAAAACGCTTGCCACAATATCCACAACACAACAAACTTCAATCAAGCTTCAATATGTTGAGCTCTTAAAAATAAAATAAGCCTATTCCCAATTAGTTTTATTAGTAATTTAATTCATACTATAATCTACCTTTTACAAGAAACTTTTCTAGATAAGAAAATTCCTTCTAGGGATTCCTAAGTGTAATTTATTATTATCTATAATTCATTACTTGTACACTTTTAAAATTATATTTAGCCCATCTAAAAATACTTTTAAGATTTAAATGAAAATAAATATGAACCTTAAATTATTTGTCTGGCAGAAATTTTTTCTAAAAAAAAAGGAAGAGGAGGAAAAAGTCACATCATTACATACAGATAATATAGTAACACTCCACTAATGTCCCTTAAGCATGAAAAATGACCAGCAGCCATTTCCATCAACTCACCGAAATATAGGGGTGTGGCCAGGCTTTGGTTTGCTCCAGGTAAAGGGTGAAGGAACTGAAAGAAATTGGTCACCAGATGAATCTTTCTTTAAAGGATACTGAGATCCAAGGGCATCATCTAATGAAGTTTCCCGGGATGGTGATAAACTCCCTTGGTCATCTGAACAGAGCTCTAATTTTCCTGGTAGTATGGCAGCTTGATCTTCAGAAGTCTTCCTTGTTTTCAGAGGGATATCAGTCTCTACACAGTACTGAAATGGAAAAAGCACAGGGCCAAGGCCTGATCCACTATGGACAGAAGTATTGAGCCAGGTATCTTCTGTCACACTTCCCCTGGGGGAGTGACCAGGAGAAGGAACGGGTGAGTGATGGGGTGAAAGGGACCCAGCATAACACACTTCAGCACTGGAGTGCCGCCGCTTCCCACAGGGAGAAGTGGGCCTTGATGAGGGTCCTGAAGCTGGCCTGGGGCTCAACCAATTCTCATCAGTGACACTTGATCTAGGAGAATGGCAAGGAGATTGCCTAGGTGACAAGGAGTGTCCAAGTCCATACTGTTGATGCCAGGATTCTTCTCCAGGGCAGCCTCCTGGAGAGCCACCAGGAGAAGTCAGAGGGGATCCAAGAGTAAACCGGGCTGCAGCTTCATTCAACTCCGAGTCCACATCATCATAAATGTGTGAAAGAGATTCACAAGAAGATGCATCTGAGAACCAGCTCCTAGAAGAGATGCTGCTGGCAGGACTAGGACTAAGGGAAGACTCCCGGTAGGATGGCTCAAGAGGAAGATAGAGATGATCTCTAGAAGGCCTTTCCAAATATTCCCTTTCTGGATCATTTATGTGTGGGTCATCTTCATGTGCATCTATTTCTTGATGACAGTTAGGAGAGATAGATGTAATTTGAATACTTGGGCACTCAAAGGGTTTGGGACCACCTAATGGGATATACTTAGATTCAGGAATCTCACAAGTGCCTTCATAGTTTTTGTGACCTTGGAGCTGAAACGATGGTGACAAAACAGAAGAGTGAGACGGTAATCCATGATGTGGTAAGCAAAGTGGTGAGTTTAAAGTAGATGGAGGTGGATCTACATTAAAGATGTAAATGGATGCACAATCATCTGGCTCAAGATCTATGGGGAAGAAGGCAAAAAAAAAAAATTAACAAAATAAGAAATTAGAAAAATTTAGATGTATAAAATATCAAATGAAAAGTAAATAATAATAATAATCTTGAGAGAAAAAAGTGGAACATAAAATGTATCTCTTTAGCTCCACTAAAGAGTTGATGTGTTTTTTTAATGCATTTGGCTATTTCTGTAGATATATGTAATTATTGCATATTTATACACATAATTATGTCATTTTTCTTTATTTCTACATTTTCTAAAATGATAATCAGAAAACATTATAATCTAAAAACAATAAATGCTTTTATAAAAGAAATAATCACATCCATAATTCTAAATAATACTCATAGCACTGTAGGATGATATAATCATATCAATTGGGCCTCATTTGGGATTTGCAGGTTAAAATGAAGTAAAGAATGAAACAGAGCCTTCCAAAGGCTATTTTAGTTATGTGTATACATACTAGGTTTATTAACAAAGAGGATTATAGACTCAAACTCAGGAGACCTAGAATCTAGTCTGCCTCTGCCATTAACTGAGACCTCTTAGTCACATCATTTACCTTCTCCAGGCTTCATTTTCCTTCCGGTAAAATTCAAGATTTCTCCTTAAGGAAATTTTTTTTGTCTGTTTGAGACTGGGTCTCACTCTGTCACCCAGGCTGTAGTGCAGTAGTATCATAGCTCACAGCAACCTTGAGGCGAACCTCTCAATCTCAGCCTCCTGAGTAGCTGAGACTACAGGCCCATGCCATCACACCTGGCTATTTTTGAAAATATTTTTTATAAAGACTGGGTCTCGGCCGGGCGTGGTGGCTCACGCCTGTAATCCTAGCTCTCTGGGAGGCCAAGGTGGGCCGATCCTTTGAGCTCAGGAGTTCGAGACCAGCCTGAGCAAGAGCGAGACCCCATCTCTACTATAAATAGAAAG
This sequence comes from Mirza zaza, assembly GCA_008750895.1. Classification (NCBI taxonomy): domain Eukaryota; kingdom Metazoa; phylum Chordata; class Mammalia; order Primates; family Cheirogaleidae; genus Mirza; species Mirza zaza. The sequence goes on from VSMD01021758.1 coordinate 29,100, forward strand.
AAATTAATTGGCCAACTAATATATAGAAAAAATTAGCCGGGCATGGTGGCACATGCCTGTAGTCCCAGCTACTTGGGAGGCTGAGGCAGCAGGATTGCTTGAGCCCAGGAGTTTGAGGTTGCTGTGAGCTAGGCTGACGGCACGGCACTCACTCTAGCCTAGGCAATAAAGTGAGACTCTGTCTCAAAAAAAAAAAAAAAAAAAAAAGACTGGGTCTCACTACATTGCCCATGATGGTCTCAAACACCTGGTCTCAAGTGATCCTCCTGCCTGGGCCACCTAAAATCCTGGGATTACAGGCGTGAGCCACCACATCCAGCATTTTTAAGGAAATGTTTATGATTAAACAGTGACAGCTCTTTTCTCCAAAATGACACACAATATCTTTGCTTACAGCAGACTAGGTTACAACACCCATATGATACTTTTGTGGTCCCTTTACCTCAATAGAAAATAACTCATCAGGGGTTTTAACTTATGATTGATCATTAAAGTAATCCTCATATAGACAGAACTTTTCAAATTCATCCCTTGGAATATTTAACACTAAGCAAGCCCTGCCAGATTACCTACTGAGAATGTTTGTAGCAATTAAGAGTATTTCGCAACTTTACTTTTAAGAAGGAATGATTATTATACATTTTCACAAAGGCAGAGGCACTAAACCCTAGTATAAGGTGCTGGTTAAACACTTTCACTTTTTCCAAGGAGATAATCATAGGGAGACCAAAGACAAAACTGCTCATAGATAAAACAGAGAAAAGCATAAATCTGTAGCCTCTTCTCAAAAGCACTCAAAGAGACCATATTGTCTCATTACATTAGTATCAATGGAAAATAAGGTACACTACTTTAGGCTCCTGATGTTGCTATCATTAGCCAATATCCTTTAATTTAACTATCTCTATAAACCCTAAATTTTGGAACTTTTAAGATGCTCTGTGGTTAGTGAACATATTCGCTAAAGAGTTTTAGTGAACATATTCACTAGTTTTCACTTGTATCAAAACAATAAAACAAAACCCCCTAGGTTTAAATCCTGGCTATACCATTCTATAGCTGTATGAACTTGCACAAGTTATTTAACCTGCTTGAAGCTCACTTTTCTGGTCTATAAAACTGGCCGGAGGTAAACAGGGTATCATCTGAAAAACACAGGACCATTTTAAGACAAGCAACTCAACACAATGACTAATATTTAGCAAGAACATAATATATCTCAATTCCCTTTTCTTTCCTGTTTTTTAATTTAAGATGAGGACGTTATACTTTTCTTCGAACTCTGAAATATTTCCTAATAAACTGAAACACCTTTTTAAGCCACTACTATCTCTCTCACTCCTCCACTTACTGAATCAGAAGTAGGATGTCAGACCTCCAAAGAAGAAAACCCGTATGTGGCTAAAACGAAAAACTATTAAAGAAAATAACAACAAGAAGGAAAGGTTGGCCGGGCCGGTGGCTAACGTCTATAATCCTAGCACTCTGGGAGACCGAGGCGGGCGGATTGCTTGAGGTCAGGAGTTCAAAACCAGCCTGAGCAAGAGTGAGACCCCGTCTCTACTATAAATACAAAGAAATTAATTGGCCAACTAATATATATAGAAAAAATTAGCTGGGCATGGTGGCGCATGCCTGTAGTCCCAGCTACTTGGGAGGCTGAGGCAGAAGGATTACTTGAGCCCAGGAGTTTGAGGTTGCTGTGAGCTAGGCTGATGTCACAGCACTCACTATAACTTGGGCAACAAAGCAAGACTCTGTTTCAAAAAAAACAAAAAACAAAAAAATGAAGAAGAAGGAAGGGTTTGGGAAGAAATGGAGAATGACTGCTAATGGGTATTCCATTTCTTTTGGGGGTAATAACTGATTTAGAAAATAATGTTCTAAAATTGTAGTGATGGTTGCAAAATTCTGTGAATATACTACTTAAAATCACTGAAATGTAAACTTTAATGGGTGAATTGTATGGTATATGAATTACATCCCAATACAGCTATTATGAAAATATATGATAAACGAAACACATAATGGCAGACAAAATTCCACAGATAATAGCAACAAAGAAGATTAAATAACTGTACTAAGAAACATAAAAAAACTACAAGAGGAAATTTTAAAACACTGCTGACAGACACAAAAGTCAAATTGAATAAATGCAAAGATATTTGTTGTTCTTGAATAACAAAGATGACAGTTCTCCCTAAATTTATTTATAAATTAAACGTAATCCCAACAGAAATATCTACAAGCTATTTTGTGAAGTTAGATAAATTAACATTAAAGTTCATATAAAAAAAACATGTAAGAAGAGTTGTGAAAAAGTACAAAGGAAGGGCCAGGTGCGGTGGCTCACACCTGTAATCCTAGCACTCTGGGAAGCTGAGGTGAGTGGACTGCTCAAGGTCAGAAGTTCAAAACCAGCCTGAGCAAGAGTGAGACCCCGTTTCTACTATAAATACAAAGAAATTAATTGGCCAACTAAACATATATATAAAAAAAAAAATTAGCCGGGCATGGTGGTGCATGCCTGTAGTCCCAGCTACTAGGGAGGCTGAGGCACAGGATTGCTTGAGCCCAGGAGTTTGAGGTTGCTGTGAGCTAAGCTGATGCCACAGCACTCTAGCCTGGGCAACAAAATGAGACTCTGTCTCAAAAAAAAAAAAAAAAAAAAAAGTACAAAGGAAGACTAGCCCTACCAGACATTAACACACATTCTGAAATCTCCATATAAAACAGTGCCTTACTAAAACACAATGGGACCAGAGAATAGTAAAAAGTCCAGAAACAGACCAACTACATATAGAAATTTCATATATTGGTAAAGGTGGTATCTCCAAATAACTGGGGTAAAGAGGAACTTTTTAATAAATGGTAATGGATAACTGGGTGACTATTTAGAAAAAGATAACATTAATCCATATCTCACACAATACATAAGAATAAACACAGTGGCACAGTGGCTCCAGCCTATAATTCCAGCCCTTTGGGAGGCTAAGGAGGGAGGATCACTTGAACCCAGGAACTCAAGGTTACAGTGAGCTATGATCATGCCACTGCACTCCAGCCTGGGTGACAGAGTGAGACCCTATCTCAAAAAAAAAAAAAAAAAAAAACCGACAAACTCAGATTAGGGATCAAATGAAACTATACAAGTACTAGTAGAAAACATAGATAGAATCCTCTTAACTGTGGAACAGGGAAAGGTTTTCTATCACTCAAAATCCAGACAAAATAAAAGAAAACAATGATAAATTTACATAAAAATAAAAAAATCTGTAAGGCAAAAAACCCATAATGTCAAAAGAAAACTGACAAACTAGGAGAAAGTATTTGCAACATGTATCACAGACAAAGGGGTAACAGTTCTAATATGTAAAAAAGTCTTACAAATTGAGAAAAAGGACCAAAAACCTGAAAGAAAAAATGAAAAAAAAAAAAAAAAGACAGACTTGGACAGTCACAAAATAAGATATAAAAATGCCTCTCGGCAGTTATGAAAAATCTCAAAATCACTCACAGAGAAATGTAAAATGGACACTGAGATACTGTTTAGAGCTCATCAACTGGAAAAAAATTATAAATACAACACTGTGTAGACATGAATGTGTGGAAACAAGCACAATCATACATTATTAGTGGGAATGTAAAATAGGATGGCCACTCTGAAAAAGTCTAGCACTTTCTTCTAAGACAAAATATACTCTTACATATGATCCAGCAATCCCACTTCTAGGTATTTATCCTTGAGAAAGGAAAAGTACTGTTCACACAGAAACCTGGAGATGAATGTTTATACAATTCTATTCTTAAATGCCAAAAACAGAAACATAGAAAAATGTTCTTTAATATGTGAATGGATAAACATGGAAGGCATACATACACTGGAATACTAGTGAGCAACAAAAAAGGAATGAATACTTCACTAGTTAATAATGGAATGATTTAGATAATCTCAAAGCTATTATGCCCAGTAAAAGAAGACAGTCTCAAAAGGTTACATACTGTATGATTCCATTTATATGTCATGTTCAAAGACCACAAAACAGGCGGCCACCAAGGGGGTCAGGGAGGCTGCGCGAGGCGGGGAGGCTGCGCAAGGCGGCGAGCCGGGTCAGGTGGAGCAGCCGCCGCCCCAGCCACGCCCATCGCCTCCACAGCAGCAGCAGGAAGAGACAATGGCGGCCGAGGCCAGAGAAGCAGTGGCGTCCCCTATGGACGACGGGATCCTGAGCCTGGACTCACCCACCTATGTCCTGTACAGGGACAGAGCAGAATGGGCTGAGATATAGATCCAGTGCCACAGAATGATGGTCCTAATCCAGTGGTCCAGATCATCTACAGTGAAAAATTTAGAGATGTATATGATTACTTCCGAGCTGTTCTGCAGCTGATGAAAGAAGTGAACGAGCTTTTAAACTAACCCGAGATGCTACTGACTTAAATGCAGCCAATTATACAGTGTGGCATTTTCGGAGAGTTCTCTTAAAGTCACTTCACAAGGATCTACATGAGGAAATGAACTACATCACTGCAATAATTGAGGAACAGGCCAAAAACTATCAAGTTTGGCATCATAGGCGAGTGTTAGTGGAATGGCTAAAAGATTCATCTCAGGAGCTTGAGTTAATTGCTGATATTCTTTTTTTTTTTTTTTTTTTTTTGAGACAGAGTTTCACTTTATTGCTCAGGCTAGAGTGAGTGCTGTGGCGTCAGCCTAGCTCACAGCAACCTCAAACTCCTGGGCTCAAGCAATCCTGCTGCCTCAGCCTCCCAAGTAGCTGGGACTACAGGCATGTGCCACCATGCCCGGCTAATTTTTTTTTTTTATATATATATATATTTTTAGTTGGCCAATTAATTTCTTTGTGTTTATAGTAGAGATGGGGTCTCGCTCTTGCTCAGGCTGGTCTCGAACTCCTGAGCTCAAACGATCCGCCCACCTCGGCCTCCCAAAGAGCTAGGATTACAGGCTTGAGCCACCGCGCCCGGCCAATTGCTGATATTCTTAATCAGGATTCAAAGAATTACTACGCCTGGCAGCACCCGACAGTGGGTTATTCAGGAATTTAAACTTTGGGATAATGAGCTGCAGTATGTAGACCAGCTTCTCAAAGAGGATATGAGAAATAACTCTGTCTGGAACCAAAGATACTTCATCATTTCAAACACCACTGGCTACAATAATCATGCTCTATTGGAGAGAGAAGTCCAGTATACCCTAGAAATGATCAAACTAGTACCACATAATGAAAGTGCATGGAACTATTTGAAAGGGATTTTGCAGCACTGGGTCTTTCCAAATACCTTATCTATTAAGTCAATTACTTGATTTACAACCAAGTCACAGTTCCCCCTACCTAATTGCCTTTCTTGTGGATATCTATGAAGACATGCTAGAAAACCAATGTGACAACAAGGAAGACATTCTTAATAAAGCACTAGAGTTATATGAAATCTTAGCGAAAGAAAAGGACACTATAAGAAAGGAATATTGGAGATATGCTGGAAGATCATTTCAAAGCAAACACAGCACAGAAAGTGACCCACCAACAAATACACACCAATAACACCATCCAGAAGAACTTGATGAAATGCTTTTATTTTTTTAAGAGACTTTAATGCAGGAGCTTACAACTAAAATGGTCTATTCCCTTTGCCTGTGGTGTAAAACACACATTGTACAGGTATTGCTTTTTAACAAGAACTAAGTGGGATGCTCCTTGGGTGCTGCTGCTATTAAGACTGGCTCTAAGTAACTTGATTCTTTTAAAGCAAAGTAATTGGAAGGGAAGGGCAGAAAATTCCCATAAAGGAACTTTTGTCGTCTTATCAACATTTACTCTAATCCCTTGGCATCAACCCCTCCCTAAATGATATCTGCATCAGGATTTGTAGCAGTAATGATTGTGGTTCACTTATATGTCATGGATATGAGGTAACTGAAGGTTTGGTTCAGTAAGCAGGAATACAACTGTTACATCAGAACTACTATGCCACACTCACAGTATCTTGCTATCACTGTAACCAACTAATGCCAAAAGTATGGTTTTATAATAAAATTACAGATGTACCTAAAAACAAACAAACAAAAAAAACAAAGACCACAAAACATACTCTGTGATAGAGAACAGACCAGTGGCTGCCAGGGGTTCAGGAGGGGATAGGATATGGCTATAAAAGGAAGGAGTTTTTTTTTTTTTTTTTGAGACAGAGTCTCACTCTGTTGCCCAGGCTAGAGTGAGTGCCGTGGCGTCAGCCTAGCTCACAGCAACCTCAAACTGCTGGGCTCAAGTGATCCTCCTGCCTCAGCCTCCCGAGTAGCTGGGACTACAGGCATGCACCACCATGCACGGCTAATTTTTTCTATATATATTAGTTGGCCAATTAATTTCTTTCTATTTATAGTAGAGACAGGGTCTCGCTCTTGCTCAGGCTGGTTTTGAACTCCTGACCTCGA
>VSMD01021760.1:0-67814 GCA_008750895.1 Mirza zaza
TTTTAAAACCTTTTTATTTGACATAATTATAGATCTACAGGAAATTGCAAAAGTAATACATAGAGTCCTTGCCCAGCTTCCCCAATGCTGACATCTCACATAACAGCAGTACAATATCAAATAGGAAACTGACGTTGGTATAATACTGTTAACCAGACCATGAACCTTATTCAGTTTTCACTGTTTTTAACATGCATGCTTATGTATGTGTATGCAGCTATATATAACTATAGATGTACTGATTCGTGGACTGCTCCATCACAAAGGATCTCCCTCGTGCTACCCCCTTAACCTGTGCTATCTCTGTGGACCCTGTCCCCTTGCAACTACTAATCTGGTCCCCATCTCTATAGCTTTGTCATTTTGAGAATGTTATGTAAATGAAATCATGTAGTATGGAACCTTTGAGACTGACTTTTTTCCACTAACCATAACAACAGCAACAAAATTGAGAACTAGTAAAAAGAGAACACTTACTATAGAATCCAGAAGAATATTTTCTGGTTTCAAGTCTCTATCAAATTAAAAGGAAAGAAAAGCAAAACTGAATATAAACTGAAATAAAATATTAAAAAGACATTTTTACAAGTAATATTTAAAAATTTTACCTGTACACTATTTTTATGGAGTGTAAGTAACCCAATGCACTGGCAATTTCGGCAGCATAAAACCTAGCTCTGTGTTCAGGAAAGGATCGTTCTCTTTGTAAGTGAAAAAACAGCTGTAAAATTGGGGGTGGGGGAGAGAATGTTAGGCTCATTCACACATAACATTAAACAAATATATTCTGTAAATACAAAGATGGGAATTGTTTTTGTGACTTTGAATGTGAGATAAAAATGCACCACAGAACTGTAACTCAAACCCTTGCTAACGTCTCTCATCTCCCATTTACCCCTCAATCCTCAATGTGGCAGTGTCCTCACCCTTCCAGGAAACTGCTTGGGAAAAAATTATCAATGAAGACTTGATATCGCCATGTTGGACTATTTTTTTCATTTTAGAAAAACAAACCCTATGCAGACACTGAAAATGCATGGCTAGCAGCACACAGTCCACAGGTATAATTTGCTTAAGCCAAATACTGTTTTTAGAAAAATCTGAATTAGTTGATAACATTAAAACCTGGGAATTTGGGGGGTAACAATTCATAGTTTTGGTTTCTTCTGAAAAAGGGGGGAAAAAAGGGAAACTCTTAGGCATAAATTCCAACGTGGTAGCGACTGGCTAGAGCTGAGCAACAGCTTAACTCTCCTCTCCAGTTCACTTCTTATTTGTTCACACTCTACTTTGCTCCAAAAAACATATGAAGGAGCATACAAAAATAAGTATCACATGTCAAGGTTAAAATATAAGTATGAACATGAGGGGGAAAATAACAGTATACTAGTAGGGAACACATGATGAAACCTCATTCCTTCTGCCTCTTTTTATCCTTTCTCATCTTTCTTCCTTGTCTACCTATTGCCTCATTCAATTTCTCCTCTACCTACCCTAGCATTCTATTACATGTATTTCTTTTTCTCATTATCTAAGCCAAGTGTTATCTTTTAGATGATAAGCCTAGCTCTTTCCATCTTTCTTGCTCAGTTTATGAGCAGTCACTGTGTAAAAAGGGCTCAGAAGCAAAGGCCTAAAACAGCATGAAGAAATCCCACAGGATAAAGCAGGAAATCCACAGTAGGATTTAGTCTGCAGTTAGACCCACATGGACATTTCAAAGACAGCCTGGCACTTAAGAATGGGCTTTGCAGTCAGGATGTCTAGGTTAAATCCAGGGCCCAACACTTATTAGAACATTGTGACATTAAGAAAGTTACTTAACTTCTCTGAGCCACCATTTCCTTATCTATAAAATGGGTATTACAGTTTAACTCAAACAGTTGTGATGATTAACTAAAACCATGCATGTAAGATAAGTGGAAACTGCCAGGCCTCAAAAAACTGTCATTATCTCTTAGCACTCAGGCACACACAAAATAAAACAACAAACTTCAAAGTGTGGAGCAATGGGGGGGCGGGGGGGGGGCGTCCTTTACAACACTGAATAAAGGTGCTGGGAAGACTCATAATGTTGCCCTGACCCTGAGGAGTCTTAAGGGGCTTTTATCATAAATGTATGGAATTGAATAATGATTCTTTTTAGACTTTTCCCCAAAATGATTTCAAGGTATATCTGATCACCTTTTGGGATTGCAGGATAGAAACTGCTCTTCCTTCTAAGTTCCTTTATGCTACAGTTAAACGTACTATAGTGAGGCTGAACTATTCTTTGTCTCCTCTCTCTGCTCTGAGATTGGAAGATGGAAAATCCCTTTGTAAATATATGACAATATCTATGAGTTAAAGTAATTTTTAGAAGGGGGAGGGGGGCAAGGGCACTATACGTAACCGTAACATTTGTACCCCCATAATATGCTGAAAAAAATAAATATATATAAAAAATAATTTTTAGAGACATTCACAGGTCAAAGATCAAACAAGTGCTTTCCTCCCCATTTTTTTCCGAATTTGTTTTGCGGGTAGATTCGTTACAAAACGGCAGCCTGGGGCGTGCAGGGCGCGGACGGTTCTCTGCTCTCTACTCTCGGCCCCCACGGAGGCGCGCCGGGCAGGGTGTCTGAGACTCCGGGCCTGCCGAGCGGGACGGGACGGGACGGGACGTCCTCCCGGGCTCTCCGCGGACTGGAAGTGACCAGCACCGGCCCCGAGCACCACGGCTGCGGCCCAGCGAGTGCTGTGGCGGCCGCCCGGGTGGTTTGAAAAAATGGCCAAAAGAACTGCCCATAAGGAGCTGACAGATAGGAACTGGGATCAAGAAGATGAAGCTGAAGAGGTGGGAACATTCTCAGTGGCCAGTGAGGAAGTCTTGAAGAACAGAGATATAAAGAAAGAGAAGCGCAGAAATGTTGGATTTGAATCTGATAGTGGAGGTGCCTTTAAAGCTCTGGTTGTAGATTCTGGAGGAGGAGGGTTTTCTGGATTTGGTAGCAGTGTTGGAGAGAAGCCTCTGGAAGGAATGTCAAATGGAAACAGCATAACTAGCACCCTTCCCCTCACCAGTGCAGGGGTGGCCACAGAGACCAAGGCAGCCTCTGGTTGTGTTGCTGTAGGCGGCTCTACCACTTTGGTTGATAAAAGGAGTTCAAATGCCAAAACTAACAGCGACAGTCAGCAGCCTTCCTCCTCTGTCCTTGCTTCCAGCGAAGCCTATGCCAACAATCCTTGGAACAAGCAGCTGACTGTCTTGAACTGCTGCGTTCGGGACTGGATAGCGAAGCATGTGAACGCAAGCCCACTCTGTGATCTAACACCTGTCTTTAAATACTATGAGAAATATTTAGAGAATATTATACAGCACCACAGAAACTATGTCAGTGGCCACTGTCAAGGCGAAACTAACAAGATGGTGGTTGAAAAGCAGTCTCCTTCCCTCCTTGGTTCAACAAAATTACAGGAAGAGTCGGCATATTTGTTCCATGGCAACAAAACTGAAGATACATCTGAAAAGAAGACTGAGGTTGTGTCTGAAAAGAAAACAGACCCATCACTAGGAGCAAAAAGTGCCCCATTTAATTTTGGCAAGAAAACCGATAGCTCTGTTTTGGGCTCATTAAGCTCTAGCCCCCTGGCTGGACTTTCATCTTCCTCTAGAAACTCCAGTTTATTTGGCAAAGGTATTGCCCAGAATAAACCAGTTTCTCTGCCATTTTCCACTAAAACATTGGAGAGCCAAGCAGAGGGTGGCAGTAATGAATGCAAAGGTGGAGATGAAGGAGGGAATTATGAGCTGCTCAAAGTAGTAGTTACTGAAGTAAAAGAAGATGCTTTATACTCCAAAAAGCAATGTATTGATTCCACCCAATATGCCATGTACCCAAACAGGGAAAAATAATGTACTTATTGTCTGTGTTCCAAATCCACCAGTTGATGAGAACAATGCCACTATCCCAGTCACCATGTTAATCTGGGTAAAAACTAGCTAGGATGCAGATGAGTTGCACAAAATCTGACTGGAGAAAAAGGATGCCTGAACAGATGAAGTCAAGTGAGGAATTATTGCCAATTTGCTGCTTCCCCCACAACCCCTTAAAACTTAGTTTTTCTTCTCTTCGTACTTTGACATTCTAAGAACTTACAGATAACATTTTTGTGAGGAAGATTAATATGGCCAATAAAACCTTTAAATATTAAGTGTCAAGAAACTGTATTCTCCCTTCTTAACAACTGTCTGATGAGTAGAATACATTCTAATGAAATTTTTTGCAAGATTTTTAAATGTTCATTTGTTTATTAAACTAACCATATGTGATTTCAAAAAGAAAAGAAAAGTATGAGGGTTGAGAAGTAGAGGAATGGGAATGGTCATTTGTCTAAATCCTGGAATCAGACTGCTTGAGTTTAATTCCTCCCTCTAATACTTACTAATCACATGACTTCCACAAGCTACCTAGCTTCTCTTTGCCTCCATTTCTATAGTAACATTGTTGTGAAGATAATACATACAAAGCCAGAGTGCTGGGTACATAATGATAATTGATACATGTTAGTTTTTACTGTAATTATTATTATAATATTTCAATATACCTCTGAATCAGCATTTTGGGGGAATATTATTAATAGATTTGGGTCAAACAAAAATGGGACTACACAGTAAAAAAAAAAAAATCTCAAGATATCCTGGCTTTGTTTAAGGCAGAACTTCTGTCTTTAACATGCTGAAACACATTGCAAATCACCAAGAAATGGATATAACATGAAACATTTCCCAAACTGACTTCACCACACTGTCCTTTATTAGAGGACCATCTCATCTGTTTATTATTAATAGTTTGCACATTTTAGAAAATGACAAGCTGGTATATTTATATGCAACTGTTGGAATAATTATCCAAATTACGAATCATGTTTTAGTCTAATATTCTGATCTATTATTCGTGCTATATATCTTGGTGACAAATCTATCCATGAAGTCTGAAGCTTCAGACCAAGGTTCTTCTTTTATGAACCTTCCCAACTATACCATGTGATTAAGAGCCCCATGTTACATTTTGCCACATCTTGCACTGTACTTAGTGCCTGGAATATTATTGCTACTCAACAAATAGCTATTGATAATGCATTGTCCTTCTAAAACTTACAAGAAAAGAAAAACTCTGACTTTGTGCTATTTTTTCTAAGTTATTAATATTAGAAAACTAATGATAAAACTCACCTCCCCTCCATTAATAAAATCCAGAACAAAATAAAGCTTTTCAGTTGTTTGGAAAGAATAATGTAATCCAACCAAAAATGGATGTTTCACATTTTTCAAAAGCACATTACGTTCAGCCATAATATGTTTTTGCTGGAAAAAAAGGTAAAGGATCAATTGTATTATCTACCAAAAACAATTCTGTTAGTTGAGAAAATGGGCTTAAGACAAACAATAGCTATTATAATTTTACCTCTTTTCTGTTGAGAACTATTTTTTTCTGTAACACTTTGACAGCATAAAATTTTCCATCCAGTTTTCGTTTTGCAAGAAGAACCTGTGACAAACATTATGCATGCTATTAGAAATTTCAATATTCTGATAGGAATAATTCAGTTGTCAATAAATCAATACTTCTTAAATTGTGTAAAAAGAAAGTCCACAAAGGACCTAGATATCTTTTGTTTTGAAAATCGAGAACTACTGAATTTATTTCCATAATTCCACTTTTCTCTAAATATTTTCATTTGTTGTTCATAAAGATGGAGTGAAAACATCTTGAGGGTGAAAATATCTTCTGCTCAACCGTTAGCATTTTTCTTTTGTTTTCTACAGCATTTGATTCTGTTGAATGTTCCTTCCTAAAATTTTTCCTTTTCTTGACAACTCACACCTGCCTGATATTTCCTTCTCCAATATTTTGACTGGTTCATCTTCAAGTAAATCCTGAGAAAATAACTCAAAAGATGTGACAATTTACTGATTCTTTTCAAGCAGGTATTTTTTTTCCAGTAGAATGGCAGATTTGGAGAACAGATAGAAATTTAAGAAGCAAATGGGTAAATGAAAAGTGGAACTAAGACCATACACTGGAGAAGGGTTTAGAATAAATGTTAAATTGCCATTATTCCTATTTAGTTTATCACATATATTTTTCTACTTTTCAAATAGATTGTGTATTTGCATTTGCTTTTCCTTCTTGTCTATTCTGCTTTTGTGCTGCATTTTGTTTCTAACCATTTTGAAAATTTTAAATTTTTATTAAATATAGCATACATATGGAAACATTCAAAAATCATTACAGCTCAATAAATTATTACAAAGTGAACCCACCTATGCAACCACTATCCAGGTCAAAAAATAAAACAGTAGCCCGAAGCCTCCATTTTGACCCATCCCAGTCATGACTCATCTCTCTCAGCCTCCAAGGTAATGACTAGCATCTCAACTTGTAATAACACAGGTTAAGTTTTGCCCTTTTTTGAATTTCAGGTTATTAGAATCATAAAGTTGTCTCCGTCTTCTTTCACTCTTATATAAGTTTCATTCATGTTGTGACATGTGGCATAGTTTTCACATTTTTATTGCTGTGCAGAATATTCCATCATTACCTGACATACCACAATATATCCCTGTTTTGTTGATAGGTATCTGGATTGTTTATCAATAATGATGTTATGAACATTCTTGCATATATTTTCCTAGCTAATGTGCATTTCTGCTGGATGTATAGCTAGGAGTAGAACCAATGTGTCACAGGTAATGCACATATGTAGCTTCAATAATTAACACTAGTTTTCAACAGCATAAAAACCAAAACATCTAGGAATAAATCTAATTAAAGTTCTGTAAAAATTCTAAACAGATCACTATAAAATATTATTGAGAAAAATTAAAGATGAGCTAAACTAACAAAGAGATATATCCTGGCATGGATTGGAAGACTCAATATTGTAAAGCTGACAATTCTCCAAACTGATCTACAGATTCAATGCAATATCAATCATATTCCAATAGAATTTTTGTAGAAATTGACATGCTGATTCTGAAATTTATATAGATATGCAAAGGGTTAAGAATATCCTTTTGAAGAACAAGGAGGGAGGACTTGTTCTGTTGGATATCAAGCTACAGTTGTTAAAATAATGCGGCACTGGTGCCAGGGTAAACAAATAGGCCAATGAAACAAAATATATAAAATCTAGAAACAAATACAAAACATAATATCTAAAAACAGTCCTGTGACTATCTGGACAGCAGATACATGATAAAGGTGGCCCTGGAAAAAACTGTCTTTTCATAAATTGTATGGGATCAGCTGGTTATCCATATGGAAAAAAATGAACTGTTGACTCTACACTTCACATTATGTGCAAGAACCAATTCCTGATAAACTCTAGATCTAACGTGGAGTTTCCAAAACATAGGGTTTTTTTGTTTGTTTGTTTGTTTGTTTTTTGAGACAGGATCTTGCTATATTGCTCAGGCTAGTCTCAAACTCCTGGGCTCAAGTGATCCTCCCATACCAGCCTCCAGAGTAGCTGGGATTACAGGTATGCACCATGGTGCCCAGCTCAGATAATGCTTTTGTTTCTAATTAACAAATGATCTCTAGCATCCCAGTAGAATTTGGGGCATTTTAAGAACAGAATTCATTTCTAACTTTCTATGGTTTATAGTAGCATGATGTCCAGCAAGTAGCAGGTGGACAATATATATTTGCTGAATGAATAAACACACATGGGTTTAACTGTATGGCCATAGTTTCTGGTCTCTAGGGAACTCAGAAAACAAAGTAGAGTTACCAAAAGCTATGCATACAGCAAAATATAATAGAACACATACATATTCATTTTTACTACAGACTGAAGTATAGTACAAAAAGCATTTAAATATGTATTTGATGATTCTGGTTATTTCACGTATGATATTTTCTTGATATCCCTGGCCTTAAGTGATTCTCCTTCCTTGGTATAGCTATACTGTGAAGTTATGTGATTCATTCGATACCGTAAGAGAATGAACGGGGTCTTCATACATTCCTTTCCTTCCCAAATTGTTATTTACACAGCTGCTCATTTTTGTCTTTCCAGGTTCAGCTTACACAGTACATCTTCCAAGAAGCCATCCTTGACCAACCCATCTCAAGCAGCAGGGACTTTCCCCTAGCTGCCTACTGTCCTCTCTCACTTCACCCTATGCTTCATTTCCTTCATTGCCATTACTATTTTTATTATTTACTTGACTGAGTATTTTTAATTGATTATTTCCCTCACCAGGTTGTAAGCATCACAAAAGAAATAACCACATCAGTTTCTGCCAGTATCTAACCAGGGCCCAATAAGGTACCTGGCACAGACATTAACAAGTATCTGATGGATAAATGAACTTTATTTTAGAATCTGAGTAGACACCTTATCTCCCTAATTATTGTTAGTCCTGTGAGGGTGGGGGAAGTAACTTAGTTCTATATCCTGCATGCCAAAAAGTCTGTGGCTCACACACATAAAGCATGCATTCCTTCAGTACTTACTTACTGAATGAGAAAATAAAAACATACTTACCTTGCCAAAGCTGCCTTTTCCAATAACTTTTAAGAAATCAAAGTCAGTTGGTTTAGCACTGAAATAAATTACCAATAACATGAATTAGCCCCCTAAAAACTGGAAAGTTAATTAACTTTTAAATATTTCTTAGCACCTCACTTTTTAGTAAATAAATGTTAGGCACAAAGCACTTCCACATGATGACTCCAGCTTTCCCACTGGCAGTAACTCATCTTTTTTTATATAACAGGTAATATCAATAATAGTAATAACTACTTTCTGATTAAACATTTTATAACTTTAAATTTCATTAAGTTCTGCTTAAGAGTGACTTCAGTAATATTCTCTTTGGGAGAAAAGGATATATGTATATGCTACATATATAGTTTTGAACTCAAAGTAGTCTCTATCTAAACCAATTTTATTAAACAAGAACCTACACTGTTAATGAGGATTTAGAATATGTAAATTAGCAAAATATTCCAAGGACTACCTACTATCTGGTAATTCATCTGAAAAGGAAGTTCCTAGTTGGAACACCTTGCAGAGATGCTATGAAAATTTCTGATGGAGAAAAAATTACCACAGTGTTTTACATATAAATCACCTACTGTACATTAAAGATAAAAGACTTCTCTGTTTATTCGCATGGATGGTAACACAGGAACAGAAAAGCCAGAAAGAATATTAAGACTGCCTTTTTATTTATGTTAGCCTATCAGGTAAAAATAGCATTGGCTTTATGTAGGCAAGAGCACACAGCAACAGAAAGTTGAGCGTAAGCAGCCAGAAGAGCCGTTTCCTCCAACACAGTCTGAATTCCTAAGTTGTACGAGGGAGAAAGAAGGGAATGATTCCAGTAAGATTTGAAACATGCTTTAATTCATTATCAAAATAAATAGTTAATTCAAACATGAGAGTAACACCAGGCCCAGGTTAAATAATAACAGGATTAGTGAGATAAACAGTTAACCACATTTAGATGTTTTTCTTCTTCAAAATCCTGCTCTTTGGACTATTTTATTCTTTAATGATATGCTGAGATATCAAGATAATTTTTTAAACAAATGTGGAGTGAAAAACACGCAAATACCTCAAACATAGTAAATAAGATAAATGAGGCCATACCAACAGCCCCATTGTTAACTGCTCGTGAAGAGCCTTAATACTCAATACTATGAACAGAAAACAATGCTCAAAACCAAACTTATTCTAGTTAGCATTCTATTTCTTTGCTTTCCTTTGCAGCAAAACTCCTCAATTAAGTTTTGAAAACTCACTGTCTCTACCTGCTGTCCTCCTCTAGTTCTCTCGTGAACCCTTTCCTACCAGGGACTTATACCTACCACACCATAGACAATGCTCATAAAGATCACCAATGACTTATAGAATCTAGTGGTCAATTTTCAACCTTCATCTTACTTGCACTATCAGCAACATTAACAGAGTTAATTATTCCCTTGTCCTTGAAACATTTTCTTTCCCTGATTTTGGGAAACCATATTCCTGGTTTTCCTCCTATCGTACTGACTGCTCTTTCTGTGTCTCCATTACCAGTAATTTCTTGACTTCACGATGTTCAAGGGTCCCAGGACCCAATCCTTAGATCACTTCTCCCATCTGTCTATACTCACTCTCCAAGAAGACCAAGAGGGTAGAGAAAGCCTGGTGTCCTGGGATGAAAGAATACTTTAGAGTTAATCCAATAAGTCTGTGCAGAAAATTAACACTACACTCCTCCAACCCATGGTAGATATCACTAATCATTCAGGGCATTCCTCAAACTGAGCTAAGCAGCCCTGGCATCCTTTGTACTGAGTCTTCTAGGTGTTCACTTCCAATGAACTGCTGGAGTTGACATCTGAGATGAAGTCTATACCTGCCAACCTTGGTCTTGTTCAGCATTTCTCAGACTACGTTCCTCAAATGTTTCCCCCATGCGCAAATAAATACAGGAACATGGGGAGAAACTGAATAAACAAAGTTTAATAGCCTTTACTATGCTAATGCCCATCATGACTCTTCTGGATCAAAAGTAGGGTGCAGCAGTAACACTGAGCACCAGGAGAATATCAAGAGTATTAATCCGGCCTGCAAGGGTGCTGAGTACCTCACAGGTACCTCATAGGACTTATGGTCCCCTGGGAAGTATGGTCGACTGATCCCACCACCACCACCACTACACATACACAATAAGACTAGAAAAGCAACAATGACAAACAGAAGGACCCAACGAACAATTTGTGGATTAAAATTCCTCAGGACTATACTGAAGCAATGAAAAGCTAGAGCAGTAAATTAGTCAAGCATATAACAGTACTATATTCACTGTAACTATGGTTATATTTCATAGGCCTCTAATTCAAACAGTATAATTATGCATATCTGCATACTCTCAAAAAAGATCTTTCTAAAATTTAGTTAAAGGATTGTTTGAAATAAATTAAACCTACTGAGGATTTCCAGATGGTCCCAGGTTGATGTTTTGTGAGGTAGAATGTAGCTGTTTGGATGGGGGAAAAAACAACATTCTTATTAGAGCTTCAAAAATTATCAGTCAATGTTTAGAAATAAAATATACATAACTGTACCACAGATATTTGGTATATTGTCAGGCTAAAGAAATCTAAGGTTTTAAGCCAGGCACAGTGGCTCATGCCTGTAATCCTAGCACTCTGAAAGGCCGAGGTGGGAGGATCCCTTGAACTCAGGAGTCCAAGACCAGCCTACGCAAAAGCGGGACCTTGTCTCTACTAAAAATAGAAAAAATTAGCTCAGCGTAGTGGTATGCACCTGTAGTCCAAGCTACCAGGGAGGCTGAGGTAGGAGGATAGCCTGAGCTCAGAGTTTGAGGTTGCTGTGAGCTAGGCTGTTGCCACGGCACTCTAGCCCAAGCAACAAAGTGAGACTGTGTCTAAAAAAAAAAAAAAGAAATCTAAGGTTTTAATAAGTGTATAGACTTATTTGAAAACATATATAATTGATATAAATATAATTATTTTTATCATAACTTTCAAAAACAGTTGTAAGGAAAAAAGTAAGCCAGGAATCATCCTCAAAGTTGGCAAATGATGAAATAAACTGGGAAAGCTCCTTGGAAGAGGAGGGTTTTGAAACCACAGTTTTTTGTTTTGTTTTGTTTTTTTTGAGACAGAGTCTCACTCTGTTGCCCTGGCTAGAGTGCCGTGGCATTAGCCTAGTTCACAGCAACCTCAAACTCCTGGGCTCAAGCAATCCTGCTGCCTCAGCCTCCCAAGTAGCTGGGACTACAGGCATGCGCCACCATGCGTGGCTAATTTTTTCTATGTATTTTTAGTTGGCCAATTAATTTCTTTCTATTTTTAGTAGAGACAGGGTCTTGCTCTTGCTCAGGTGGTTTGGAACTCCTGACCTTGAGTGATCCACCCACCTCGACCTCCCAGAGTGCTAAGATTACAGGTGTGAACCACCGCTCCCAGCCGAAACCACAGTTTAAGAGGGATCATTTTAATATTGAAAAAAACTGGTTAAAATGGCTGTTTTTCAAACAGCTTATTAAAGACAGAAAATGATAGGATGATGATGATGATTGCAAATGCTGGATTTCAGTTTTAATTTGATGGTAGTTAAATACAGATGAAGTAAATACAGACAGCAGTGCTTGTCCAATTCCAGCATTGTGGTAGGTCCAACATTTTAGAAAAGATTTCCTCTTTGTAACAATTACAATATAGTAAGTTTAATCTCTGGTATTAATTTAGAAGCAAATCTTTACTTATCTAGTATGCATAAAGCAATTTAACTAATAGTAGATTCTAGTTCACTAATAATTAGCCAGAAATATAACTCAAAATCTCAAAAGATTAATCTAATAATCCTGTCAGAATGAGCACTTTTTATAAAAGCCAAGTGTAGGTGAATTCTGCTTCATATAAATTCACTTTAAAATTCTTTATACATTCAGAGAATTAAATCAGTTATAAATGTCTCAGATATGTATACTTTTACTGGTTCCCTATATAATTATATATCATATAGTTATAAATACAAAAAGCTTTTAAAAACTTCTCATTAATCAGAATCAAGAAAATTTTACCTTGTTCTACTTTTTATTATAGACGTATGTAATATATATTTTAACTTAAATTCATTTCAAATTTATAATCTTCAGAATACAAACTATTTTTAAAAATAAAGGGCAATACTATCCTTCAAAAGTTCTTAAGTATAAGTTTCTTATGAAAGAACAACAGTGGCACCAGCATTTTGGTTACAATTCAAATTTACTTCTGCCTGATACCTGTATATGAAAAATCTTCATGTAATAAATTTTCAATCCCCAGAAGACAGAAATATATGAAACTTATGACAATATAGCACAAGACAAAAAATTTATAAATTTCACTAAATGAGATTGGTTCTGTTGTGGCTTAATTTTTTTTTTTTTTTGAGACAGAGTCTCTCTCTGTTGCCCAGGCTAGAGTGCTGTGGCGTCGGTCTAGCTTACAGCAACCTCAAACGCCTGGGCTCAAGTGATCCTCCTGCTTCCGCCTCCCAAGTAGCTGGGACTACAGGCACTCGCCACCATGCCCGGCTAATTTTTTTCTATTTTTAGTTGTTTGGCTAATTTCTTTCTATTTATAGTAGAGACTGGGTCTTGTTGTTGCTCAGGCTGGTCTCAAACTCCTGAGTTCAAGCAATCCTCCTGCCTCAGCCTCCCAGAGTGCTAGGATTACAGGCGTGAGCCACTGTGCCCGGCCTGTTGTGGCTTGATTTTAACATGAGAGTAGCCTTTTTTGTTTAAATATTAAGGTGTTCCATAGACTCTGACAATGCAATTCAAAGTAAGTTGTAATTTTAATACACTTTTAATGAATGTGCAGATAACTGGATCAATTTTCCATTCAATAAACTTTTCTTATATAGATGAGGGAAGAGAATTAAATAAATGTGAATTAAACAACATGGACATCACAATAGCCAAGATATGAAAATAAATAAATAAATTAAAAAAATAAAAAAACAACATGGACAATTTGTCCCTTGAATTATGTTAATATGTAGTTAGATTTTTATTATTTGGCAATGATTTCCGTAATGGAGCATGTTTCTGAAATGATAAAAATTATTCAGATGAGACAATTGTTCACTGTATCTATTTCTAAAGATGATACCCAAATTAAGGTTGACATATAATTTATTAACAGAATGAACACTAACTGAGATCGTAAGTTTCTTGACTTCTCTTGGCCTCTATTTTTTCTCTCTATAAACAGGGGGCCAGGTGCCTTCTAAGATATTATAGTTGAAATTTCACTTAAGTTATCCACTTAACAGTTCTTAATAAACAGTTATTAACTGCAAGACAAAGTATGGCTCTTTTCTTTTATTGAAGAGATTCTTGAATTCTTGAAGAGATTTTTTTTTTTTTTTTTTTGAGACAGGGTCTCACTCTGCTGCCCAGGCTAGATAGTGCAGTGGCATCATTATAACTCACACCAACCTCAAACTCCTGGACTTGGGCAATCCTCCTGCCTCAGTTTCTTAAGTAGCTGGGACTACAGGTGCACATCACCATGCCCAGGTGATTTTTCTATTTTTGGTAGATATAGGGTCTTGCTATGTTGCTCAGGTTGGACTTGAACTTCTGGACTTCAGGAGTGATCCTGCTGCCTCAGCCTCCCAAAGTGCTAGAATTACAAGGGTGAACCACCACACACAAAATTCAGATCTAAAGCCAACAGTGGCTGGGCAGAGTGGTTTATGCCTGTAATCCTAGGATCTGGGAAGGCCAAGCTGGGAGGATCACTTGAGGTCAGGAGTTCAAGACCAGCCTAAGCAAGAGCAAGACCCCTGTCTCTAAAAAAAAAGAAAGAAAGAAAAATTAGCCAAGTGTAGTGGTACGTGACTGTAGTCCCAGCTACTTGGGAGGCTGATGCAGGAAGGAGGATCGCTTGAGCCCAGGAGTTTGAGGTTGCTGTGAGCTATGATGATGCCATGGCACTCTAACCTGGGCAACAGAGTGAGATCCTGTTTCCAAAAAATAAATAAATAAAAATAAAGCTAGTAGTGGCAGACCAGCAGCCAGAACTCAGAAATCTCTCAGTTTGGTTATTTCTTCAAAGCCAGTTGTCTCCTGTAGCAAGGCAAGGCATTTTTCAAAGGACCTAAATCTACTTACTCTCACATTGGTAGCAAGCAAAACATGGAAAATTACGGTTACATAGATTTTAGTCCTTAAAATGTTATTTGAATAGTTTAGTCTTTTCACGGTTAGAAAATACAGAAAGTCTGAGGAAAAAGATATTTTTAAAATTCACAACCTCACCAACATATGATTTTGTGAATCTCACATAGTCTTTGCATATCTTTTTTGAACTGACTATAATTCACACTGTGTGAAGATGCATATGAAATTTTATATATTTATTTCTCATATAAGCTTTCACTTATGTCAAAGTTTAAATATTATTTGAAATATAAAATGTGTAATATATACAAATACTTTCTGATTGATGAATATTAACGTTCTAATTTTTTTATAACAGATCACACCAAAATGAACATCTTTGTTTTTTCTGTGTGAAGGATTATTTCACTGGCATCAATTCCTATGTGACATGAATTTGTTTATATTTGATACATATTGCTGAACTGCTTTTCAAACGAGCTGCATAAAATTACCACACTAATGATGCCCAAGGGTGCTTGCTGTACCTTACCCTTATCAGTCCTACAGTATTTTATTTACTTCACATTTTTATTAATTTGATAGAGAAATATAAATATCTCCTTCAAAAATATCATTTGCTATTAGCATCAAGGGCGTACATTTTCCCATATATATTTTTTTTACTAAGAGTACTCCTTCATGTACCTTTTCCTTTTAAGTACCAGGCTATTAAGTATCCTTCTACTCAAAAACTCACTTGTATGAGCTTTTTACATAGATGTTATTTCTTCTTATGTCTTGTTACAAATGTTTTCCCAGTTTATTGTTTCTTTTTTGACCAACTATAAAAATACATATCTTTTTACATTGTCCTAGGAGTCACCATGTCATTGATACAAAGGTTAAATTTGTTCTCTTAAGTGAGAATCTTCCTGGGGCATCAGAGAAGGAAAATCACTACTTTCTATCAGTCACAAAAAAGGAGTATGTCTTTTTTCCAAATGAAGATTTTAGCCCTAGGACATTCATGTTCTAATGCATAATATTATCTTTTAAATCACAAAAACAAAACCATAACAAAATTAAAAGACATCATAAACAAAATGTACTTCAATACCTCTAATTTTCATGTATGTATTTAATAAGTTATAAAAGCTTTGAATTATAAAGATATTAGCATATTTATATATTTGTAATTATAATTTTAATTGCTACATAACATTGAGTTAAATTATTATAATTTACCTTTCCACATAACTTTCTAAGGTAAATGTTGAAAACATCTTCATAATAAAGCACAGTTTATTTTACTTATTGTTAGCTTAAATAATAAAAATACCCTATTCTCTATTAGGGGACACACCTTGATTATGTATATATACGACAGAAATAAAAGTTAGTTGATGTCAACTGGCATGAGTATACTGATTGCTAAAAGATGTATGTAATATGGTTGAAAAGGCCTTTCCTGATGGCCAAAATTCAAAACAATAGTTTCAAGTATGGTGATGATGATAAAGATATGTAATGATCAAAAAATAAGACATAATGTGAAGAAAGAAGATAAAATTGTATACGCTGTATAATTTTCATTAGATAATTAAAATTAAGATAAATTTTTATCTAAGATAAACTTAGATAATTAAGAGAAGATTGGAAAGAAAATCACTAAAATAGTAAAAATTACTAGATCTGGGTGGTGAAAATATGGGTAATACTTTTCTTCTTAACTGCTATTTTTGAATTTTTAATTAACCTGTACTAATTATAAAAAGTACTCATTCTATAAATTTTATAAGAAACAGTGATCCATAAGAGGTGTATACATTTGCCTTTATGTTTTTTGTTTGTTTTATTTTGGCATGTTATGGGGGTACAAACTCTCTACTATGAATGAAGTTATTTCATTTTGAGTATGTATTGTCCTAAAATTGCTACTAATTTCATCTTTGGGGGTGTGGTATTTTATTCTGTTAAAAAATACAATTCCTCTTACTACCTTCTGAATACTTCTTTCATCTTCATCTTCGGATGGATCTGACTGATGTTTTGGATTGTCCATTTGAAGGAATGCTCTGACATCTGGACTAAAAACAAGAATTAACTTTATTATAACTTCAAAAGCATTTCTACAGCTTTTCTCCTTTTAAAATAAAAATCAAAATATTAAAAAAAACTATATTAGCACTTATAGCAAGCCAAACATCTATTAATATTATTATAAAAGGAATAAGCAAATTATTATTTTTTTAATGAGGAAACCAACAGACAAATGGGCAAAGGTATAAACAGAAGGAGAAAACCCAAATGACAAGCAAATTTGTGAAAATGTCTAACTTCACTAATAATCAGAGAAATACAAATTACAATGATAATGACATACTATGTTATGTCCATTAACTGGCAAAAGTTAGAAAGATAATACCAAACGTTGGTAAGGATATAGGGAAAGAGACGCCCTTCATGTATTGCTGATGAGAATGTAGAAAAAGACAACTTTTCTGAAAAGCAATCTGGCAATACTTGTGAAACTGTTCATATATTTTCTCTGGGCCTGGAAATTGCAGTTATAGGGATAAAAACAATAGAAAAAATTATGTACAGGTCCAGTGAAAGGCATGTAAGCATGACATTCACTGCAGCATTCTCTGTAGTAGTGAATTAGAAGCAAAATAGGCATCTACCCCCAGGGAAATAAGCTATGGTAACCGTCTACAGAGACTTATCAGTCAGCAGCCAGAAACAAGGAACTACAGCTCAGGATCATTCACATATATAGACATAAAGCTCCAGTCGGTCTCAGTTTGCCAAAGATGTACAGATATCCAAGGACACATATCAAACATATTTAAGTGGGTATCAATAGTGAGGATAAAGAAATAGGTATGAAGATCAAGGATAGAGAAAAAAATGGAATAAAATTAAAGAGGGGTCGTGCAGGAATTAATGATGATCCTGAGAAATGATTCAATCTCTGTACCTGGTACCTCCTCCTCAATTTGTTCTTAATAATGAAATACAAACAATATACATTCATTGTAGGGAACTCACAAGATAAAAACTCTTTTTAGAAAGGGGATGGTTGGCATGGATGTAAAATGGTGCAGCTGCTGTGAAAAAGAGTTTGGTAGTTCCTTGAAAAGTTAAACAGAATTACCGTATAACCCAGCAATTCCACTCCTACGCATATATCCAAGAGAAATAAAAACATATGTTCAGGCCAGGAGTGGTGGCTCACGCCTATAATCCTAGCACTCCGGGAGGCCGAGGTGGGCGGTTGCTCCAGGTCAGGAGTTTGAAACCAGCCTGAGCAGGACACCACGTCTCTACTATAAATAGAAAGAAATTAATTGGCCAACTAATATAATATAGAAAAAAATTAGCTGGGCATGGTGGTGCATGCCTGTAGTCCCAGCTACTCGGGAGGCTGAGGCAGGAGGATCGCTTGAGCCCAGGAGTTTGAGGTTGCCGTGAGCTAGGCTGACGCCACAGCACAAACTCTAGCCTGGGCAACAAAGCAAGACTCTGTCTCAAAAAACAAACAAACAAAAAAAAACATATGTTCACACAAAAACTCATACGTTGATTTATAGCAGGATTATTCATGATAGCTAAAAAGTGGAAACACCCCTAATGCCCATCAATGGATGAATGAATAAACAAACTGTGGTATTATCCGTACAGTGGAATATTATTCAGCCATAAAAAGGAATGAAGTACTAACACATGCTATACCGTGGATGAACCTCAAAAACACAATCTTAAATGAACAAAGGAAGGAAAAAAGGTCACATATTGTAGGATTTCATTTTAAACGGTATGTTCAGAATAGGCAAATCCATAGAGACAAGCAGAATGGTGGTTTCCAAGGGTTAGGGGAAGAGATAATTTGGAGGTAGTTTCTTTTTTGGGGGATGGAAACATCAGTTTAGACTCTAGGGTAATAGAATTAGATAGTGATGATGGTTGTACAGCATTGTGAACATACTAAAAACGACTGAACTGTACATGTTAAAATAGTTTAAAATGGTGAATTATATCTCTATAAAAGGTAGGGGTGGGGATTTTCAATCTGAAGACATAGAAACAATCACTATTAACATTTCGGCATATTTTATTTCAGTCTGTTTCTCTGCACAACTAAGATCACACTATACTTAAATTTTTATAGGTTTTTCACTTAAAAATTACATTATACATATTTCTCCATGTAGTTAAAAACTCTTTGTAAACAATAACTTTTGATAGATGTATGATGTTGTACAATATAAATGCACTGAAAGTTACTTAATGATTCTTTCACTTTAGGATATGTACATGGCTTCCAACTTTTACCATACAATTTCATTACTATAAATAATGCTGCAATCGGCCATCTTTGTGCTTATACTAGAATTGCATTCATGATTTTTAAGACGGATTTTTAAAAATAAAATTACTAGTCAGAATTATAAACAATTTTACAGCATTAAATAGTTTGTTAAACTGATTCTCAAAGAAGTTATACCAATTTACACTCCCCTAGTAGTATATGAACATCATGAAGGTTCTTCTAGCCTTGGTTCCCATTAAATGTTACATTTTATATTAATGTCTTTGTTAATTTGATAAGTGAAACATTGCATTTTAAAGAAAAGGTACTCAGTTTTTGGTACTAAGTGAAATACAAATTAAAGTAACAATAAGATACCACTAACCACTCACCAAAATGGGTAAAATGGAAAAGACTAACGTTACTAAGTGTTGGTGAGGTAAGTAATGTGATTTCATACATTGATGGCAGAGTGTAAAATTGGTACTATCACTTTGCAAAACTATTTGACATTATCCACTAAGGTTAAACATATATATATATATATCCTCCCAACCCAGAAGTTCTACTTCAAGATAAATTAGAAATGTTTGCGTATGTGCACCAAAAGATATGTTAATGGTGATATTATTTATAATAGCCAGAAAATGGAAACGACTCAAATGTCCATCAGTAGAATAAATTGTGGTATATTCATACAATGGAGTATTTTTATAGAGATGGGGTATTGCTATGTTGCCTAGGCTGGTCTTGAACTCCTGACCCCAAGCAATCCTCCTGCCTCCGCCTCCCAAACTGCTGGAATTACAGGCATGAGCCACTGCACCCATTTTCATTTTTTAAGTACACAGAGAAATGTTCTGTTTCTCTGATAATTAATCAAGGATTTGTATCTCCTCTTTTGTAAACAGTTCATGTGTTTTGTTCATTTTCCTTTTGGTATCTTAAGTGTGCATTGTTTGCATGGGCTCCTTCCATGTTAAGTATATTTACCTATTATCTTTATCATGGAAAACTTTTTCTATATTTTTGGTTTTCAATTTCACTTATGATTTGTGAAAAGCTTATATTAGTCAAATTTTTCATTGTTTTACTTTTTGATACATCATTCACTATCAACACGCTCAGAAACGTTTTTCCATCCAGAGGTCAGAGAAAATTCTAACATTTTATTCCAGTTTTTTAATGATTGCTAAATTTAATTTTAATAAAGTTATCTTAAAAATTAGCTTTTCTCTAATGAAGTAAAGTATTTTTAAAGTACCTTCCCTGTTTCTGAACTTTACTCAATTCTGTGGGGAAAAAAAAGTGAAAAGAAAAGAAAATTTGTAAATATTAAAATTAAAAAAAATAAAAATAAAAAAATACAGTACATTTCCTCACGAGTAATGAAAGGTAGTAAGTGTTCAAGATACACTTGTTGATTGGCTTCTCTTGTTGCTCTCTTAAACTTTTACTATTTTAAAAATAGCTTGATGTTCAAATGAAAAGCATGCAAATTAAAGTTCTGTTAATAACAAAAGAGATGCAGAAAATCTGAAATGTCACATTTTATTTTATTTTATTTTTTCGAGACACAGTCTTGCCCTGTTGCCCTGGGTAGATTGCAGTGGCATCCTCATAGCTCACTGCAACCTCAAACTCCTGGGCTCAAACAATCCTCCCACCTCAGCCCCCCAAGAGTGCTAGGATTACAGGTGTGAGCCACCGCACCCAGCCAAAATCTCACATTTTATTAAAAAGAAAATGTCAGTTAAAAATTTAAGTTTAAAAAACTCTTGGCTATTTTGGGGGTGCTAGAAATGTCCTCTATCTTAAATGGAATGGTGGTAGTTACAGGGTGCAAATCTATGTAAAAATCTGTTGAGCTATATATTTAAGAATTGCGTATTTTACAGTACAATGTTTTAGAAACTGGCAATTGTGAATAATCAAGTTGCTTTTAGTTAAATTTTAAAGCCAAATATAATATCTTTATAATACTGCACTTCAAAATTCAGAATGAATATCTAGTATTTATTATATAGTGTTAGAAGTTCTGAGTAGCACTTAAAAATACTAGGAGAAAAAAAAAAATCACCACTACCACCATTTATTGTATACCTATTCCAGGTCAGCTCTGTCAAAGGAGAGAAATTTAAGGTTTGAATGCATGAATTATATTTCAGAGAAACCTGTAATACACCAATTCAACGTAATCTCTAGTACATAGAGCAAAAATTGGAAGTTAGAAGGGTACATCTAAGGTGAAGATAGCATAGAACTTGTCCTCAGGAAAAGGCATAATGTTTAAAAAAATAATTATGCAAAGAGCCAAATAATAAAAGACTCTTTGCTGGGGAACCAACTAGACCAGGAACTCAATTTCATGATCCTCTGTGCCACTGCTGGAGGCCCTGAATGGGAGGACACCTGCTCTTACTGTACTGGCTAAGCCTGGTGCTACTACAGGTACAAGACCTCCCTCACCCTTCTCCTAGCTGTGACCATCAGGGACAATCTACAGCTCTGGGCAGAAACCCTGTCAGAGGAGACTCAGTCATAGTATTTCAGTAAGTTAAAGTTTAGTAAATTAAATTTAGTGAATTAAATTAAGTAAATTAAAAAAGAGTAGAAGCCTTCTTTGTACTGTAAAGAACCATACAAATATGCTGGGCGAGGTGGCTCACGCCTATAATCCTAGCTCTCTGGGAGACCTAGGCGGGCGGATCGTTTGAGCTCAGGAGTTCGAAACCAACCTGAGCAAGAGCGAGACCTTGTCTCTACTATAAACAGAAATAAATTAATTGGCCAACTAATATATATAGAAAAAATTAGCTGGGCATGGTGGTACATGCCTGTAGTCCCAGCTACTCGGGAGGCTGAGGCAGGAGGATTGCTTGAGTCCAGAAGTTTGAGGTTGCTGTGAGCTAGGCTGACGCCACAGCATTCACTCTAGCCTGGGCAACAAAGTGAGACTCTGTCTCAAAAAACAAACAAACAAAAAACTATACAAATGGTAATCATTGTTTTTAGAACTGCTCAAAAATATAGTCCTTCAGTGTTGTGATCCTGAAAAAGACTATTAAAGTGTGTCCTGTTTACATCACTGTCCATAAAGCAACTTTTACATTTACATAGATAGCTAGGTGAGTTGTGGAAAAGCTCCCCAGATATTTTATTTTATCCTCTTTATTTCTTCTTAGGATATAATACTTTATACATACAAAACAATGGAAGTACTGTAACATACATTAAAGTACAAATGACAATAAATGAAATCAATACCCATGTATCAACAACCAGACTCAAAAATGAAAACACAAACAAAACCATGGTTCTACCAAAGTTTTCATAGGTTTTTTTTTTTTTTTAAATTAGAGACAGGGTCTTGTTCTGATGCCCAGGCTGGAGTGCAGTGGCATCATCATAGCTTACTATCACCTCAAACTGGGCTCAAGCACTCTTCCGGCCTCACCCTCCTGAGTAGCTGGGACTACAGGTGCCACCACACCTACCTAATTTTTTTATTTTCATAGAGACAATCTTGCTATGTTGCCCAGGCTGGTCTCAAATTTCTGGCCTCAAGCGATTCTCCCACCTTGGCCTCCCAAAGAGCTGGAATTATAGGCATGAGCCACCACACCAGGCCTTTTCCAGGTATTTCTGATATGACCTACCCTCTCCCCTCATTGGGAGCTGCTGGCCTACAAAATGAAGTTTAAAATCATCAGCACGAGACACACATATAATATATACGTGGGCCTGGGAAAGTGCATTCACTTGAAGTGGGTGCCTCGAATGCTATGTTGAGAAGGAATGGTGGCCTGGCCTGGTGTGGGTCAACAGAAGAGAACACTGCTGCAGGTGGAACAAGTGGTGGTGGCATGTGGGCCTGACCTCTGCCAACTCCTTCAGCCTCATCTCCTTTCCAAAAACCTCCTCTGTTCCAATCCCCACGAAATGTTATTACTTAAGCAGCCTCGTGGTTCAGGGTTTTTGTATTCTCTGTTACATGTACTGCTCCCTTTACCTGGAACACCCCCTACCTACCTTTTTTTCTTGAATAATTATACATCCTTTAAGTCCCAGGAGGCTTTCCTTGACCTCCTCAAAAAGACCTGGCCACATATTTTTCTGTTATGTTCTGACACCTCTATCATAAAAATTACTCAGCTTCAATTATAATACTTGTTTATATGTCTGCGACTTCCACTGGACTGGAAACTCATGCCTCCGGAAGGTAGGAACAAAACTCATTTAGCTTTATATTCCTAATGTACATAGCAGGTACTTAAATACTTTTTGAAGGCAGAGATAAATATAATATGAAATAATTATGAAAATGTTTTAACTGTATTATGCAAATTTCTTTCAAGTTTAATCTACAAAACTAATTCAAATACAAAAGGAAGAAAGAAGACAAGATGATGAAGGGAAAACGGGATTAAGACTATCAGGGAGGAAATGCTCAAGGAAGATTTTACAAACATACATAGCACAATAACATTTCACAGAACAGATAAAGTCTGTATGAGGCTTGTTCAATATTCTTAGGTTTGGTTTCAGCACCCCTTTAGAATATAATGAAAATTACTTACTGGTTATAGAGCTCTGGATGCCTAACCAGGTTCTGAATAAATTCATTCAGTCCTGCTCTTCTTTGTTTAATAAAATCTGTAAGAGAGATATAAGACATTAGGATTATTTATGTCAGATTGTGTAACTGTCATCAATACAGTTATATAAGAATAGACAGGTATAGATAGTAAATTTTGATTAAGAAGCTATTTCTCAATTCATGCTACTTGATTACAATGAGGAATAAATGCTTAGAAATATATACGTAAATCTATAAATACAATAATTAAAAAATTAAAATAAAGCAGATAACATCTCCTAAAAGAAAATACTGCCTATTTGGGATTCTAAATAGACTCAACTACAAAATTTAGAGAAGCACTTTGTCCAACTCCTCACGTACTACCAGCAATGAATAAAAATCAACACTACAACACTGATAACACCATCATACTAACTTTTAAAAAAACAAACAAGAAAAATAAGGATTAGTGTAACTAGGGAATGGTGATTAATTGGTTAACTGAGTTATCACCAAAACTCCGGTTTAACTCCCATTGTTAAAAAACCCTTGAAAATGCATGGGCACACTCACCTAACGAATAGTTGTCCAGCATCTCCAAAGTGTTTTATGTGTTGATAATTGAGGCTCATGCAACAGCAGGTTAGCAATAAACATTAAGTACAAACCTTTCTTGGAATTAGAAAACTTTGCTCCAGTATCTTCGCTCTGCTACTTAACTAGCTAACTGACCTTGAACCTTTCTAAGACTTGGGAATAATAACAGTATTTATATGGCAAAATGCTGTTATATGATTAAATGAGATAATGCATGTAAATTTATTAATATAATAGAATGTCTGGCAGACGATAAGGGTGCAATCATCAGCTACTATTATTTTTCCTGTTGTTATTAGTGGTGGGATGAAAAAGCCATCATCCTAAACCCTAATTCTTAAGAAATATACTCTAAAAACTGAAGACATGTGACTTGAGAAAGTGTCTCCTAATGGTGAATGTCTAGATAAAAACCTGTGAACAGTATTTCACTTAATAATGAGTTTTGGTTTAGTAAATCTACTCAATAAAGGTTTTAATGTACACTGTCCCCCAAATGATGGGCTATTTTCAGTAATGTAGGTTTACTTCCATTTCTTAAATGTAAGGTATGGCTGCTAAAGAACCAATATAAAATTAGGTCTGGTCTTTTGGATTGAGATGCACTTGGTACTTATCTTGTTCAACTATGAATTCCCTGAAGAATTTTAAGTAAGTATCCTGCAAAATTCTTTCAAGGACATTTTTCACATCACCAGACAGTAAAGCACACATGAGGTTTACATTAAAAACTGCACTTGAAAGATGGTTATCTCTTGAGAACTGGACTTAGAAACATACAAGGAAGAAATAAAATAAACGACAACATTTGGAATATTAAAAGAAAATCTAATGATGATATGGAAGCAGCTTTAAATTGTTCTGCGGATACTTACTGAAGATATGTTTTACTTTTGGAGACCAATATGAAAAAAGAGGGAATTTCCTTTTTTCAATGAACTATAGCCCATGCTGTACCAAGTGCTACTGACTTTCTATTTCATTACTAACTCTAAACAGTTTTGAAATCCCTATGTAAAGCCCTATTTACAAAAAGAAAGAAAGAAGTTGGTAATGTAACAAGAAGTTCAATAGTAGTCAGAATTTAGGAGCAATTCCAAGCTCAATTTTTTTTAGATTGACATTAAGCATGCAAATATCTGAAAAAATTCTAGGTAAGACTAAAATATATACCAGGCCATTACAGGATAAGTGCCAAGAATTTATATAAGGCTGATATATTATTAAGAATTATAGTTATAAATATGCATTTTTAAAAATCTCTCTAGTGAAGAACTTACATGAACGTATCTGTTGTAATTCAAAAGAAATTTCAATTAGAAATTCTGAAAAACCCTTAAGGCAAGATGTCTTGAGGTCATCTTGTACATTTCTTGCCCAGAGTCTGAGATCACCATTTTTCCATGGAACTCTGGTTCCTTTGAGAGGGAAATGGTATTTAAAGATCACAACACTTGAGTGCTAGGGCTGTTGATTGCTACTTATTTGTTGTTGCTTTTAGGCATTTCCAGGAGAGAGTACTAGGAAATATGTACTGTTTGAAAAGTAAAAGAAAATTATGATTTCATATTATATTTCCAAATCAAGTTGAAAATTATAGGACTTTTACTTAAAATCTTTGATTTTATATTTATAGTATCTCTTTCCTCTTCTGTTTAAAATCTTGGTTCCCATGACATTAACATAACTACAAAATAACAACTCTATATAACTTACTATTGAATGTCATGTAAAATTTCTTTGCGGGTTTTTGTTTTTGTCCTTGACATATATCCCATGAGGAGTATATAGTCAATATCTTATTATTCAAATTATTAATTATTCTGTGTGTTTATACCACCAATCAAAATACAGTTAGGGTTTTTTAATTTTCAATTGTTAGAGATTGCTTTGTTATTGCATTTTTATTTTTGTTTTTAAATTGTTTAAAATGTATACATGGTTCCAAAGTCAAAGCCATAAACAAGATTTACTCAGGGACATTTAACTTCCATCTCTGTTGCCTCCCCTGGCCTCTCCCTCCTCCCTGCAGTTTTATTTGTTTTTGATTTATTCTTTTATTATCTCCTTTTGAATGCCCCTACACTTTCCTACACAAAAAATACACACTATACAAAAATCATCTGCTTTCTTCCACGTAACAATATATTCTGGACATTATTCCATAGCGATGCATAAAGAGCTCTTTCATTCCCTTTTACAGATACACTACATTCTAAAATTTTCAGTTGTTTCCAGTTTTTGCTATTAAAAATTGTGTCACAACACACAGTCTTATATGTACATCATTTCATATGCAGTTTATCTCTGGGATAGAGTCCTAGAAATGTGATTTCTTGGTCAAAGTAAAATGCACAGAGTTTTGCTAAATATTACCAAATTCCCCTTAACATGGATTGTACCACTTTGCATTTCCAACAGCAAAATACGAGATTGTCTGTTTCCCCCCAAAAGCTTAACCAAACAGGCTTCTTAGCCATCTTTGGATTTTTACATATGACTTAGATTCGATTTCCCCAACATAGGGCTTTCCAAGATCTCTATGACATACAATCTAGTTCACTGTTGCTAAGTCATATATAATACGCTCAGGATAGATTTCAAATGGCTCTTCAATAAAAATCAATTTTTAGTGTCAAATAATTAATTCATCAAAACATAAGTACCACAGAGCATTCAGTCTGCTATCTTGTCTTTAACAATGAAGCAGCAATGCTGTAGGTCTTTTACTTCTTTGCCTCCTTTCCTTGACAAAACAATTCTGTCTCAAGCATTTAACAAAGGGCTCTACAGAATTCCAACCCAAGTTCAAGTCTCCTATTATCACTAACATGCAGTTTGATTCTTCTTAATGTCTTTCTGCCACTTCACATTAATTAATTTTCTCAGTCAACCATGTCGGACACTTCAGTTATCTCTCATTCTCTTCTTTATGTCTCATTACCTAAGTAATCATCGAGATTTCTTACAGATTTTTCATTGAAAGAGCTTTTGCAAATGGCTCATTTTTAACCCTATTTCCACTGTAGTCCCCATGCTCATTATCTATTAATAATACCAGGACAGTTGGGAATATTCCCTTAATCAGGCTCCCACTCTCTGTTTGGTCTCTTCTGTTGTACCTACTACACAGTATACACTGCTAGTTTCACATCCTGTTACCATCTCACCCAAGTATCACTAAGGCCGACATACTGCCCATAATGATGCTTTTCAACCTGTGCTCCAAGGAGATACTTTATTGCTGCACCAACAAAGCAGCTCTGTTTTTTATGTTTCATGTATTACATTTTCTATGTAGTATTTTGGGAAAAAAGTGTTCTGCTACAAAAACAAAACAAGAATACCAAGGCCACTGGCCTATAGAATATAATCTGGCTTTGTTGGCCAACTCAATTTCCTTTTGCTTCTCTTTATTAATAGATTCATGTCTTTAGTAATATTTTAAAACCTAGTATTTGCCTGGTACTATAAATCAATTTAAAAAAAGACATAGTCTCCACCTTCATGAAATGTACAGGCTACTACAGGACAGATTAGCAATGATAATGAAATGTGCTATATTCTCCCAAGAGAAAAAAATTCTCTATATAACCAGGGAAGTTAAGTACATTTTCCAATCCTGAGGTTCATAAAGTGTAAAGAATAAGAAGCCTCCAGTTGAGAAGGCTACAGGGGATGATGCAGCAGCCTCAGGGGAAAAAATAAGGTTTTAATTAAAGCAAGAATATGAAAGAAATATGAAAAATATACAGGATAAAGTTTGTTAATCATGGGCAGAATTCCACAGGACACAGGGAAAAGCTCTGGGAGGGAAAGGAATGGTATATGGTCAGGTTGGAGAGACAAAGCACAGTCAAGATAACAGAGTTTTTATCTTGAATAGTGATCAAAAAGCAGACATGTAAGGTGTCACAGATTTAACGGGTTACAAGCAATTTGTTGGGGAGGGAGGGCAATCCATTCAGGAATCATCTGTGGCACAGAAAGAGATGACTCTTCTGATGGATTCCTGGAGGATAAGGAGACCTCTCTCTTTCTGTAAGTAGCCATTTGTAACCTGGATTACTCTACTCTCTTGGATTCTAGGGAAAAAGTTCCAGGATTGAAGCTTCAGTCATAGAGGCAGTAGATTCCTGAGACCTGTGTGTCAGCAGGCTCCCCAAGGATAAGCAAGAGGGTATCTTTTTGGTATCTCATTCAGAGATGTGCAAGTTGCTATGCACAGGGTATATGTCTAAAAAATGTTTCTGACCATTAAAATAAATACCCTTCCTGGCACTGTTTAAAGTTAGAAAAGTACCCCAAATTACCCTTAATGATTGCTAAATTTATCTGAAGATTGCTTGAATTTAACTTCCAAATCTGCCACTTACCACCTATATGTGACCCTGAACAAATTAATGAACCTAACTGTGCCTCGGTTTCCTTATGTGTAAAATAATGATAACAATAATACCCACTTAATAGGGTTGTTGTAAGGACTGAATGAATTAAAACACATAAGTGCTTAAAACAATGCCTAGTATATAGTAAACACCTTCCTGAGGCATTTTTTTTTCATAGAGCATGAGATCAATTAGTTTTTTTTTACAGTCCTGCACTACTATATAGTGCAATGAAAATGTTAACTACTACTTCAAACTTCAACCATCACTTAATGACGTTACTGCTTACCTGGATCAAAATTATCACCAAATATTCTCTTGGCAGGAATCTTCAGGGGCATAGCAGGAAATTGTTTCTTTAACTAAAATTTTAAACAATAATATTATATGAACTAATTTTATAAGTTTCTAGTTATACATGCACCAAAACCAACTATAATCTGATTTTAAAGAAAACCCATTATAAGACATAGTTTTAAATATACGATCTTCCAATGTATGATATTAAGTTGTACCAATAAAACACCACAGACTGACTAATCATCCTATTTTGCCCCAATAAAACACTTAGTATCTGTGTGAACTTGGATAAGTTACTTAACATCTCTGTGCCTCAGTTTTCTTACCTATAAAATGGGGATAATTTTAGCGATTCTCTTACACATTTCTTGTGAGGCTTAAAGGAGATCATGTGTTAAGTGCTTGGACTAGCACCTGGTATATAAGTTCTGAATATATGTTATCTACCACTTATTACAGTAGGAGAAGATGCGATCTTTGTGTTCTCTCTACATGAATAGATTAACATTAGTTTTCTAAAAAAGCTGAATTTTACTTTCAATACCCTCTGCTCTAGCCTTCTTCTTATTAATATTCTAAATACATTTATGGCAGATTTGCTTATTCTCAGAGAAGGTAAACTTGACTCTGAAGAAATTAAATTTGGGACAGTAAAGTCATAAAAAAATGGGTTATATTTATTATATAAGCTTGATGTAAAAAATCCACATGCACATATAAAAACTACAGCTCTAACTACCAACTGACAGGGAATAGAAGAATGTATTAATCACTCTATACTGTGGGCATACTGTCAGCAAAATCCAAACTGAAAAATCTGTTAAACACCTGCACTCAAATGTTTATAGCAGCACAATTCACAATTGCAAAGCTGTGGAAACAACCCAGTGCCCATCAATTCGTGAGTGGATTAATAAAATGTGGTATATGTATACCATGGAGTACTACTCAGCTTTAAGAAGCAATGGTGATATAGCACCTCTTGTATATTCCTGGATACAGCTGGAACCCATTCTACTAAGTGAAGTATCTCAAGAATGGAAAAACCAGCACCACACGTACTCACCAGCAAATTGGTATTAATGGATCAACACCTAAGTGGACATACAGGAGTAACATCTATCGGGTATCGAGAGGTTGGGAGGGGGGAGGAGAGGATGGGTATATACAACCAAACGAGTAAGATGTGCACCGTTTGAGGGATGGACACGCTTGAAGCTCTTCTCAAGGGAGGAGGGGGAGCATGGGCAACATTTATAACCTTAATACTTGTACCCCCATAATACACTAAAATAAAAAAAACAAAACAGGAGGAGACCAAGGAAGGGGGGTCAGAAGTTGGCTGATCCTACTGGAAGAATAAAGACTGTTCTACTCTTTAAAAAAAAAAAAAAAAATCTGTTGAAAGAAAAAGACCCTGATTTTTTTCACAAAAAATTTGTAGAGTAAAGAAAAAAGAGGCCAAGGGAAATTTAGTGATTAAAAGACCAGCCCCATAAACACTAACTGGATATTTGATATTAAGGCATTACTGTTCATTTATTTTCAGATGTGATAATGGTTTTGTGTATTTTCTGTGTGTGTGTATGTATGTTTTGTTTTTAAGAATCTTTACCTTTTAGAGATACCTACTAAAATATTTACAGATAAAATGACAGGATGTCTGACATCTATGTCAAAATTATGGTGGGCTGGCTAGGGATAGAAATGAAACAAGAATGGCCATGTATCTGTAATTACTGAAGGTGGATGGTATGGCAGTATTACATTATTTTCTGTATTTGTACTAGGTCTGTCTAATTTTGTATGTGTTTGATAATTTCTATAATAAAAAGTTTAAAAATAGAAACTATAGTCATAAAAGACACATTTAAAAGCTGACAATTAAAATGCTTATAGATTGGAAATTTTACTTTTGCAAAAAAAAAAGAATAGTGAAAGAATCTGTGTTTTCAAACTTAGGGAAATCCAGGCCAGGTTTAACCTGGTTTCTGTAGTTTTGAAGAACACAACTGATAACATTTTGCTGTTTTATTTCCTTGCCTCTCACCACAGGAGGCAGAATTAGGAGTTACATAAAAAGACAGAGAAGTAAACACAGAAAATGATGAAGATAAAAAAAAAAGTAAGAGAAATACAAGAGCAATGAGGGATCTACACAGCTGAGTTTTTAGATGACACTCCCTACACTCTTTACTCTTTTTTTTTGAGACAGAGTCTCGCTTTGTTGCCATGGCGTCAGCCTAGCTCACAGCAACTCAAACTCCTGGGCTCAAGCAATCCTACTGCCTCAGCCTCCCAAGTGGCTGGGACTACAGGCATGTGCCACCATGCCCAGCTAATTTTTTCTATATATATGTTAGTTGGCCAATTAATTTCTTCTATTTATAGTAGAGACGGGGTCTCACTCTTGCTTAGGCTGGTTTCGAACTCCTGACCTCGAGCAATCCGCCAGCCTCAGCCTCCCAGAGTGCTAGGATTACAGGCGTGAGCCACCACGCCCGGCCCACTCTTTACTCTTATGAACAGTTCCACTAAAGATAACACGTTTAGACGGTAAGTCCAGCCTATAAAATATTTTAAGCAAAAAACAGAAAGAAGTCTCAAATTTCAATTAGTAATTCTTTAAACAAAATTTGATCTTATCTAAGAAGTCCATATAAACTGTGTGCATGTGAACTATTGTAATGTTATTTTTCCCTGAGCATAACCTAGGGTATAGTCAGATTTGTAAAATTCTCAAAAAAAAAAAAATGCTGAACATATAGATAACAGGTATCCAGGAGGTTCCAATAGAACTAACAGTTCAACTCTCACTCAGCCTCCAATATAAACCATTTTTAAAAAATCACTAAAAAATCATAGAAGGTATTGCCACGTCCACACTGGCTATCACTTTGTTTCAAAAGTATAACTTCAGCAGGGTGCAGTGGCTTACACATGTAATCCTAGCACTTTGGGAGGCCTAGGCAGGAGGATTTCTTAAGGTCAGGAGTTTGAAACCAGCCTGATCAAAAGCAAGACCTCGTCTCTACTAAAAATAGAAAAAAATTAGCCAGGCATCATGGCATACACCAGTAGTCCCACCTACTTGAGAGGCTGAGGTAGGAGGAGCCCAGGAGTTTGAGACTGCAGTGAGCTATGATCACGCCACTGCACTCTAGCCTAAGCTACAGAGCAAGATGCTGTCTCAAAAAAAAAAAAAAGTGTATCTATTTTTGAGATGGTCAAAAAAACACTATCTCAATATCCTTTGATTACACAATATTTAAAACTATACGGGTTGAACATCCCAAACCCAAAATCTGAAATTTTAAATTTGGGATGCTCAACCAGTAAGTAAAATGCAAATATTTCAAAATCTAAATCACTTCTGGTCCCAAGCATTTTGGATAAGGGATACTCAACCTGTATATAGTAAGCTCAGTTGCATATGCATTAAAGAAAAACTAAAGAACAAAGAAAATAATAAAATGTTAATAGTTATTTCTGAGTAGCAATATTATACCTGATTTTTAAGTTTAACCCAATTTTGCTTTCCTATATTATCTAGATTTTACAGAATATATATTAGAAAAAATACCATTTAAAAAATGGTATTTTACATAGGAAAAATACCATTTAAAAAATTACATTATCTTTAAAAGTTCAATTTCAACCAGCAAGTCATTTCAATATTATTTAGAATGAATAGACAGTAAAATGCTAGATAAAGATGTATCAGAAGTCTAACTTTCATGACTTAACATAACACAGGAAGTTGTGTAGCTAGACATTGTTTGATTCATTCTGACCCGTTCAGAAGCAATTTGTCTCTTAATTGATACATACCTAACTTCTTTCATATTTAATAAAAAAATCTTATTACAAATGATCACCCACAAACTTACATATATTTATCCTACTTTTAAAATCAAGAAACAGAGCAAAGAAATGAAAATTTTACCCTCTTAAATATAAAAGAGTTTTTCCAGAAGATACTTAGTAATCTACCATTTTTTTTTTTTTGCAGTCAACAGAATAGGTGTAAAACCTACCATTCTTTAAACAATGACACTGGGAGAGCCCTATTATTATGAGAGCAGGATGAATTTAAATTTGAAATTTGAGGCACTTTTTTTTTTCCTTAACTGAAGCAAAGCTTGGAACCCAGACCTGAGTTAATAAGCTGGGGTTTTGTAACTCAGGAGGCATTCTTTGGCTTCCATGTATAACCTTCAGGGCAGTACTCTCTGCAAATGCTGGCACCTGTGTAAGATTTGGCCTGATATATCAGGAGGTGCTCTTGTGGCCTACTATAGAAAGTTTGTACTATGTGCACTGCAAACACTGCATTATGAATACCATTAATAGTTAATATCTGTGCTATGAATATATAAAAACAGGTTTTAATTATTTAAATAAACAGCTAATAGTCTCTCACCCCCAGGTAACTGTCAGAACTTCTGAAAGTTAATACTCATTTCACTTGTGTTGAGGTACTTATTAAAATGTGGAATCTAGGACTTCCTTTAATTAAGAATGAAACAATGGGAGGAGGGTAGGCTCATGACAGACTTTCAAATATAAACCTTACAGTTGGGCAATTTAATCAGAAATACCATGATGATTAACAATTATTAGAGAGGTAGGTAGAAAGAATTTATTTCTAATAGTCTATGACATTAATATGTATTTTAAGCTGTTCATCTATTTCTCACCTTTTCAGTGGTTTATTTGGAACTGCTCAACGGTATATGTCCATCCTTTTTTGTAAGAATTCCAAAGTTAGGATACTTTTGAAAACTCTCTTACCCTTTTCTGCTTGTCTGAATATATGAGTGTTAATTTAATCATTCAAATAAATCTCTCATATTTTGGGGTTTTCTTACGTGTTTTTTTAAAATAGAAATCTTGTAAAATGACTATTACTTACAGTGTTATAAAGTTTATCAAACTCTGCATATCTCCTGAAGACAAACCATTCACTCCTACCCACTGAGACCAGAACTTTATAAACCTGTAGAAATAAAAAATAACATAATTAAACAAAACTTAATTGTAAAAAAACCCACTAGCTAAATATCTGAAACCTGATTTTGTATTCATGAAATTGATATTAACATTAATGTCTATATATGATTCTCTAATATACGTAAGCATATCAACTAAAACACTTATTGTATTTTGACAAAAGGTGATATTCTATTTTAAAAATGTTCCTGGGCACGGTGACTCATGCCTGTAATCCTAGCATTTTGGTAGGCCAAGGCAGGAGGATCACTTGAGGCCAGGAGTTTGAGACCAGTTTGGGAAATAGTAAGACCCTGTCTCTATAAAATAAATTTTAAAAATTATAGCCGGATGTGGTGGTGCATGCCTATAGTCCCAGTTACTCAGGAGGCTGAGGCTAGAGCATCTCTTGAGCTCAGGAGTTTCAGTTTGCAATGAGCTATGATGACACCACAGCACTCTAGCCTGGGCAACAGAGCAAGACCTTGTCTCCAAAAAAAAACAAAAGTTATGAAATATTTCTGTAATTTTCGAAGAGTAACATGGTGAACGCCTGTGTCTCATTACTTACATCTAGCAAATGCTAACAATTTGCCATTTTTGCTTCAGTTTTTTTCCAAGCATAAAATATTATAGATTTAATTGATGTCATTTTCCTCTCTTCTTCCTCAAACATATTTATTACCTTGAAATTAAAAAGTATTTTCAAACGTGATGCTTGGAAAACTGGATAGCCACATGTAGAAGACTGAAACAGGACCCACACCTTTCACCTCTCACAAAAATCAACTTATACTGGGTAACAGACTTAAACTTTAGGTGTGAAGCTATTAGAATTATAGAGGAAAACGTTGGAAATACTCTTCTAGACATTGGCCTGGCAAAGAATTTATGAAGAAGACCCCAAAGGCAATCACAGCAGCAACAAAAATAAATAAAAGGGACCTGATCAAATTAAAAAGCTTCTGCACAGCCAAAGAAACTGTCAAGAGAGCAAACAGACAACCTACAGAATGGGAGAAAATTTTCACAAGCTACATATCCGATAAAGGGCTGATAACTAGAATCTATTTAGAACTCAGGAAAATCAGCAAGAAAAAATCAAACAACCCTATCAAAAAGTGGGCAAAGGACATGAACAGAAATTTTTCAAAAGAAGACAGAATAATGGCCAACAAACATGAAAAAATGCTCAACATCTCTAATCATCAGGGAAATGCAAATCAAAACCACAATGAGATATCACTTATCTCCAGTAAGAATGGCCTTTATCAAAAAGTCCCCGAACAATAAATGTTGGCATGGATGTGGAGAGATAGGAACACTCCTACACTGCTGGTGGGACTGCAAACTAGTTCAACCTCTG
Source organism: Mirza zaza (assembly GCA_008750895.1). Classification (NCBI taxonomy): domain Eukaryota; kingdom Metazoa; phylum Chordata; class Mammalia; order Primates; family Cheirogaleidae; genus Mirza; species Mirza zaza. Next base: position 35,209 of record VSMD01021760.1, read on the forward strand.
TGGAAAGCAATATGGAGATACCTTAAAGCGATGCAAGTAAATCTACCATTTGATCCAGCAATTCCACTACTGGGCATCTACCTAAAAGGTCAAATGACACTCTACAAAAAAGACATCTGCACTTGAATGTTTATAGCAGCTCAATTCACAACTGCAAAGTTGTGGAAACAACCCAGGTGCCCATCAATACATGAGTGGATTAATGTGATATATGTATACCATGGAGTACTATTCAGCTTTAAGAAACAATGGTGATCTAGCACATCTTGTATTTTCCTGGATAGAGCTGAAACCCATTCTACTAAGTGAAGTATCTCAAGAATGAAAAAACAAAGCACCACATGTACTCATCAACAAATTAGTATTAACAGATCAACACCTAAGTGGACATATAGGAATAACATTTATCAGGTGTCAGGCAGGTGGGGGGGGAGGAGGGGATGGGTATATATAAACATAATGAGTGAGATGTGCAACTTTTGAGGGATGGTCACTCTTGAAGCTCTGACTCTAGGGGGGAGGGGGGAATGGGCAATATACGTAACCTTGACATTTGTACCCTCATAATATGCTGAAATAAAAAATCCCCCCCCAAAATAATTGATGCCTAGCACATAGTAAACACTCATTAGTTCTCTTCTTTCCAGGTCATCTATTAGACACTATTTTTCAAACTAAAAACTTATCCTCAGAGTTCTTAATTCCATCTTACATGTGTTTAATATTTTCATATACACATAATCTCATATCATCATAATCAACAACCCTATGAAGCAGAACAGATATTACAACCCCACTATACATGAGGAAATGATAGCCCAAGAAGTTATGTAACTTGCCCAAGTTCGCAAACTTAATAAAAAACATAAAACTGATACTAAAATCTAAATCTAACCCTCTATACACAAGAACCAGTATCAAATCAACAACAGTTGTAATTCAGAATTAACTCTCATAATTCTTCACACAGGCACTCTCAGAATATAATTCAACATACCAATGTTAAGAAAACAGTTTGGAACCCCAAAGGTCTTGTACCATTTCTAAAGGGAAAATAACAAAAATCCAGGTATATGAGGAAAGGCTGACTGATGTATGGTTTGGGTTACCAATCTTACTATTTTACAGTGATGACTAGGGCAAAGAGATATGAATTGCTTTGGGGTTTATGATCCAATTGTCCACAGTCTGTTAGACAACATAAAAGAAGAAACAAGATTTATTTCAGAAGACACTATCCCTTCCCATGAAAGATAGGTAACCTACACTCACAAGTTCATAGATAATATTGTGAGGAAAGCATCTCTTTGATATTGTATGTGATTTTATGGCATGAATTCTATAGTACTATTTAAAATAGGATCACCCTGGCTGGGTGCAGTGGCTCACGCCTGTGATCCTAGCAGTTTGGAAGGCCAAGGCAGGAGGATTGCTTGAGTTCGAGACTAGCCTGGGCAACATAGGGAGATCCTGTCTCTACAAAAAAATTTAACAATTAGCCAGGAATGGGGGTGCGTGCCTGGAGTCCTAGCTACTTGGGAGGCTGAAGTGGGAGAATCGCTTGAGTCCATGAGTTCAAGGCTGCAGTGAGCTATGATGATGCCACTACACTCAAGCCTGAGTGACAGAGAGGCCTTGTCTCTTATGGAGAAGGTCATATTAATAGGCTGACCCAGAGTTTCACTGAAAAGCCTTAGAATGTAAAGCTATATCCTTCTGTGAGAGAGGGGATAAGGTCTCACCTAGAAGGTGAGGCAAAGGCATTGGTATCAGTCACATGGGCAAGGGACACGTCATTAAGATGGAGAGGAAAAGAGTGCTTGGGCACCCCACATGAGGTGGGTAATCTGGCCATTTGGGCCTTACCCAAGAAGGCACCAAGTTGTCTTAAAGGAAGCTATCAGGTGAAAAATGTTAGAATTAGTTGTAAGATGATACTCCCCACATGAAGAGAGTGCAGAAGTGGAGGGCAAAAGACCTCACCAAGGTGCCAGTGAAGCTGACAGACACTAGGCAACAGATTTACCTCACACAGCACTCAGGAAACTGAACTGGAAACAGAACTGCTACAAGGAGATAAAACACTTAGGCTTATATGGCTGAGTTTCTTGAATTCTTTGTGCTGACTTCCTGGTGAGAAGAGTGTGCCTTAGAAAGGTCAGGCGGCCTCCCCTGGCAGCCCAAGGACAGCCAAGACTACAAGCAAGTTTAGGTTCCAGGTTGGAGCAGCTCTGAAGAACGCTCATTTACAGGAAACAAGATAAAGCTCTGTGAAGCTATCAATAGTATGTTTTATAAACAACTGCATATTAAATAAGTTCTAATAAAAAAACAAATAAGCAAAAATAAAAAATGATTAAATTCTTAAAAATACTTCCATTTGCAAAAACAAAAACAGGATTTCACAGGAAGCAGTATAATACTTATTACAATATGAAATGATCTTATATATTTTTATTTGAGTATTTCCTTATTGTCTGTCCTGCCCCACTAGAATGTAAGTTCCTTGAGAGTGAGGACTGTGTCACTCTTGCTATCCACTGTACCCCCAGTTCCTAGAACAGTGCCTGGCATAACACAGAAACTCGCAATCTGTCAAGTGGACAGTCAAGACATCCTAGAATGCAATGCATTTCTCTGTTAGAAGTTTTCCAGTACAGAGTTATATAAAAGACATATGAGAACTTATCAAATACTCAGTGATACAATGTTTATCACCGAACATAGGAATCTGAGCCTGCTGAGGCTGGACCTAGTCTGTGTTGGGGGAGGGGGGTCCATCTGCGTGGACTAGAACCAAGTTTCTTAAGGACTGAGGACTACACTGTACAGACCAGCAAATAACATGTGAATGAGTACTACTTTTTATTCAACAGCAATTCAACAAATATTTACTTGAACTTCTACTAAGGGCTGGTGAAATGATAGTGAGAGAAGTCCTTGCTTCAAAAGACCTTGCATTCTAGTCAGGGACAGCACACATAAAGAAACACAAAATGTCAGCTGGTGATAACTGCTATTTAAAAATTAAGTAGGGCAAGTGGGACAGAGAGTGAAAGGGGTAGCGTTGGGTGTGAAGGTACTACTTTATATAGGGTGGTAAGAAAAAGCTTCTCTAAGAAGGCAACATTTGAGAATCTGAAGGAAGGAGATGAACAAGGTGACCTGGATAGGGCCTCTGAGAAGTTGGGGCACAGCTTGGGAACACCTGGGTAAGAGTGATGCTATAGGTCTCCCAGACCCTCTCACAGAAGGCATGGACATACCTCTACCCTGAAAAGTCAAAAGACACCTGAGATAACCAGCTGCTGACATTTGCTATGTGTGAACTTCCATCGAACTTGGCAGGAGGTGATGTCCCTAAAGGAGAGAATGGCCCAAAGGTAAAAATAAGGAGAGGGAAGGAAGGATGACTTTCAGACATTCTACTATTTTATTCAAGGTATATTAACCCTGTTTACTTTCGATGCGATGATGCTGAAAACTTGCTTGTATGAATGTGTAACAAATGCAGTTTCAGATATTCCTGCAACACAGAGGCTGAGGAGTGGAAAATGGCCACACACACATTGCAATTTCTTGCTCTGGTCTTTGGTGCAAGGTATGGCAGGTGTGTTTGTTAAGGCAGGAAACAGGGGACACAGAGGCTGTTTCCCTGATCCTAATCTGAGGACTGGAAAGAAAGCCTGGGGGCACCCAGCCCCACCTAGTTAAGGAGACAGAGTAGAGTAGCCAAAGGGTGCAGTTTAACTCCTCAGCTTTCCTCAACTCCCATGTGACATGGACTCTGAGTTGAAAGTCACTTGTCATGGGGCTCAACTGGCAGGGGCCAGGTGACCCCCTTATTGGAGGTGAGGGGTGGACTACTGAGCCAGGAACAGCTTAGGGCATGTCAGAGCCTTGGAGAGCTGAGCCAGCAGTGAGCTGCCACAAGACCCTGGCTAACCAACAAAGAAGAGATCACAAGTTAGTTCATAATGCCAGGGAAATGCCTTAGGGCTGGATCAGGTCAACCACAGTCAGGTATCTGCCAGATCAGCCATTCCACAGCTAGAACGGCAAAGATCTAGAGGGATGACAAGAATGCAAGAGCCTTAACCAGGCTGCCATGAGGTCATCATCGACTCAACAAATACTGTGAAAAGGGACACGTCTCCTCCTATAAACCATGATGCCAACCTGGAAGAGGAGGAACATGTGTTCAAATTAGACAAAAAGAGCAAAATTTAGACAGCTTGGGCATTTTAACCTAAAATAACTGTTTAAATTGTTAGATCAAACTAAGTGTTAAACAAAATTGGGTTAAATGAATTTCTTCATACTCTTCAGTTAAGGGGGGTAGGGGACATACAGGGAAGACGAGATCAGCTACAAACAAATGACATTTTTTCCAGGGTAAAAAGGGCAGGAGGTCTCTGTATATATTAACTGCACTATTGGAACTAAATACAATATTGTGTATTTATTACATTAACTAGAAAAGTGACTATTCTCTAATAACAGTCACTAATACACTGAATAAGCAAATATTCATTGTGTTTACTCTTTATAAAGCCCTATGATGATTAAGAAATAAAACTAGAAATGGGCTTTGCTTTTAAGGTGAAAAAAAAAATAAAATACTGGATTAAAGATTTTTTTAACTGAGGCAGAAAATGAAGTCCTAAGGAAGACACTATAACAATTTCAGGAGAATGTTCTTGACATGGGATCAATGACTTCAAGAGTCCATTAACCCTGACAGTGCATGTAAAATTTTAGTGTCTGTGGAGATCCGTATGTAAGCACATGCACATTTTCTGGTTAAAGGATTACTCAAAAATTTCATGAAATTCTCCAAGAGGACAGATAAAAAGGCAAAAATCTGAACTAAGAAATGAAAATGTATTCCATTACAGTGGCCAGGGAAGACTTTGTGGGGGAAATACCATTTGAAAGAAGTAAAATCTGGATATGTGGTGATGGGGGAATGGGGTGTCCTAGGTTAGGAAAGCAAAGCAGAAATGGAAATAGTCTCTATAATCATTTTTCCCCATATGCTTTATGTTACATACTTACAGTAAACCTCTTCTTTTTCTCTCTGTGTTCATCAGAGCTGGGAATGCTTACACTTGGGCAGCTTTCCTTGTAGTCCATGGTATAATCTCTTTGAGTTTAATGCCTCAAAAAATGAGTCCAAAAGAAACGACACCAAAAAATGAGTCCGAAGAAACAGCAGAACAAAACCCAATTAACTAATCCAAAATATAAAACCTCTTGAAGTAACGTTCAAATTCCATCATGCAACCTTAACCAACAGGAAAAAAAAAAAAAAGAATTGATTAGCAGAACAATTTTTTTAAAATACTATGTCTTGTCATTCCTGTGCCTACAACCCATTTTATGTTTATTCCAGCAGGAATTACTTTAGCTCATAAGTCTCAGTCCACATTAGAGATTTTTATGTTTCTATCATTAAACCACAATCAAACATTTACATCCCATCTACCTTCCTTACTACTAGTAAATTCCGGGAGATTATACACCACAGTTCATATGGACTAAGGGCTAATGCCCACCTAAAAAACTCGAGTTGGATGTGGCTTTCAGACTTGTGGAGTTCGCTGAACAATTCAGATTACAATCTCATACAGTAGGTAACTACTGACCCGTTTTACAAATGAAGCAACTGAGACACAAAGAGGTGAAATAATTTATGCCTCCAGGATATGAACGTGTGGTTCCATAGTACTGACTCTTAACTACTGTACTATGTGCATTTTAACACCTGTGGATGATTCTTATGCAAGGAACCCCTCGTTACAGACATTATGGTATATATCTTCATACAGAAGAAATGTAGTATGTTAATATCATTCCTCCCATGAATAAGGGGTGTGAGATGTCACACTGATGTCACCTTTGCTACACATAGCAGCCCATACACTCTTCTGACACCAAGTAATACTTTTCAAAGGGTCAGTTTGCCTGAGTAATTTTCCTTCATGATTTGTTCCAGGAAATCACTCTAACAAATCTGACCACTGTAAATGTCAATTTATAACCTTATTCAGGTATAATGAGTTTTAACTGACAAGACGGTGCTTCCTTTGAAATGATTCAAAACTTATCTTGTTGGATTTGCTGCTGGAAATTCATTCAAGAAGGATTTATATGTAGCTGAATTTGTGGTTAGAAAATATGGAAATGTAACTGGCTCACTCCTAAATGCAGATTGCAGCATTTAACTGTAAAAGTTACAGCATCTTAAAGGCCTACAACAGCAGCTGCTTTGGCCCCAGTTAGACCAGAGCAGCACCTGACCAGGGCTCTGCCCTCCTGTCACAGCTTAAGCATGAGAGCAGGTGGAACCCATGGCCCTTCTAAGGCCAACTGCCATGTCCAGGAGCCTCAGAACCCACATTAGCCCATCCTTCTCCACTGCCACAGAGTGTAAAGGTTATGAGCTACATTTTCCACACCTCTCCCTTGAGACAGTGGGACTCAGAGGGTGGTAAGGCCCGCTGGTATTTCATTATGTATGAGCTTAAATATCTGTTTGTGTCTATTGTGCTGTAGCACACAGGAACAGAATTCCAGGAAGACATCAGGCCTCAGACCTTCCCTTTGGAAGAAATAGCAAGGTACCACATGAAGTGGCATCAGGAAGAAAGATGAGGAAAGAGCTAATAGGCAGGACAAGTTGTTTATACAAGGTGCCCAGGGGACATCTAAGAGTACACACACAGCAGGCAGTTAGGTGTAGAAGCCTATGCTCAAGGTGCACACTCACACCTGGGCCAGAGGTTCCAATTTGGCAATTGTGCTAGATAATATGCTGCCAGATGCACTCTCTCCCACCTGCCACATGAGAAGGCTGACCTCTATGGACTGCACACCGAGGCAGCCCACCTTCTTGTCCTTGGCTTCTAGCTGGGTTCAGGCAATGTCAGGCACTAGCAGATAGAGGGTAGGAGAAGCAAGATGCTAAGGTATTTATTTCCCCTGGTCCCTCTCTGACACAAGTGCCTAAGGCCACAGTTCTTACCAGCCAATCCCTCTCCCACAGCTACAGGTGAAGCTTCCTGACTTTGTTGGTGAAGAGGGTGCTTCACCATGCCTAGCTGGTTCCCATAACCCTGTCCACAACATCTTAGTAAACAGTCCCTTTGTTTGGCTCCCTTCATTTAATTTTGCGTGTGCCATGTACCATGTGACTAATGCACCTAATGGACACCAAGAATGACCCCAGAAAACACAGCCTCAAAAATGGGATGCATATTTGCTACGTGCCCTGACAACCTTCCTATAGAGGTAGGGGATTGCACACAGTGACATCATGGTCACTCAAACTACCTCCTGTGCATAGTGTCTCAGGATGGAATGCAGCTGGAGGGCAGGGGTGTGTAAAGTCCAAGTGGCTGATAAAAACAATGACTTCAGAGATTGTAACATGGCCTGGGGCTGCTTCTGGCTATCCTTGAGAATGTGCACAAAGCAAATGACAAACTATAAGCTGTAAATTTCCAAACAGATGGGTGGAAAACCTACAGCTGTTTTAAAGACTGTTTTTTTCTCTTATAGTTGCCGAGTTGACAGGACTAAGGATCAAGCCCAAGGTTTGATGGCAAGAGTTGCAGACGCAATTAAACATCCCACCCTGAAAAGTCTTGTGTGCTAACACAGGGCACTGGCTGAAAAGGAGAATGAAGCTGAATCACAGATGCAGGTATGTGGGTAGACGCAGGTAAGACTAAGAATACTGAACCCCAAATTCAGCTGAACTTCCCTCCTGAAAGCAGCAAGCTACACCCCACTAAGGAGACACAGCTTCCCAATGCCTACACCACCAATAAAACCCCTTCAAGTTGTTTCACAAGTGGATGCCAATTCTCTTCACCACCTACTCCCACTACCTTTCATTACCTCATAACCCAAAAGAGCTCAGAAAGAAGCTCAAAGCCTACTCTGGGAGAAGACTGCCTTTATACCAAAACATTTGCAGAATCTTAACAATTTTTACCAGCAAGACTCTGGGGAGCACATACAGGAGTATATTCACACCAAAGAGGACTAAATACAAGATTACTGTGACCCTTTCAACAGCCACGAGTGTATACTGTTGATCTTTCTCCAGGCCCTTCCCAAGAGGGACCTGGGGCAATTCCCAGGGTGACTGTCCATTGCAGAAAGGAAAATACATAATCCTTCAAAGGGTTACTGGATACAAGCTCTGAACTGACACTAATCCTTGGGGACCCCAAATGTGGTCCCCCTGTAGGAGTGAGACTTTCAAAGTAAGAGATGAAGAAGTCAGCCCTAGTGTCTCACAGTGAGTTCAATGGGACCATAGGGTCATCCTGTGTTTATTTACCTAGTCCTCGAATTTTAGTGGAAATAGATATACTTAGTAACTGGCCAAACTGACCACATTAGTTCCCTGTCTTATGTCATCAAAGCTATGATGGGAGAAAGGGCCATGAAGTAGCTCTGGAACAGTCTCCCCTTTCCCCACTAAGAAGAAACCCAAAACTATATCATATCCATGGGAGAAGCTCAGAAATCTGTACAATTATCAAAAATTTAAAGGATGCAGAGATGTTAAATCCTATTATATCCCCATTTAACCTGACCATTTGCCTGGACCAACACCAGAAATATCTTACGACATGACTATGGATTACCACAAATTTAATCAGATGGTGATGCCAATTATAGGTATGATTGTACATGTGATGGTTTTTTGCTGGTATAAATTAGCATAACCCGGTATCTGGTACATAACTATTTACCTGGCAAATGTTTTCTTTTCTATCACTGTCAGTAAGGACAATGAGAAGCAATTTGCCATGAAATGGCAGAAGCAGCAGTATATCCTCATTGTCTTACCTGAGGTCTATGTCTACATTGTCATAATACAGCCTTAGAGGGACCTTGATCACCTTGATAGCTCACAGATCACCCATCACACTGATGGCATTATCTTCATGCCAACAGGCTTGATAAACAAAACGTAACAAGCACCCTGGACAACTGTGTGAGACACACAAGTAAACCAGAGGATGGGAGAAAAACCCACTGAAGTTCAGGGATCTGCCACATTGATGTTTTCTAGGGTTCTACTGGTCTGAGACAGGATATCCCACCTCAAATGAGAGAAATTACTACACCCTGTACCCACTTCCACTGAGGAGGCAAAAGAACTGGTGAGCTTCATATTTGGATATGCTGTTCTGACCCATTTACTAGGTAACCCATAAGGTTGCCAGTTTTTATTAAAGCCTGTTCCAAGAGAAGGTTCTACAGCAATGAAAGCAGCCCTAACTCTTGAGCCTATGCCTCAGCACACCCAGCAGCACTGGAAATAACGTGGCAGACAGGAATGGGTTAAAGAGCCTCTGACAAGCACCAATAAAAGAATAAGAGTTGTAGATCCCTTAGGGTTTGCCAACAACTACTGTCTATCTGGTTCTTGGCTTGCTACTCAGTCCACGTAGAGTTTAGATACCTGCCTATGGAAAATCAAAAGAGTACGTAACAAGGCCCAACATGAACAGAATATTATGTGACTCAATCGCAGAACTGCACACGTACAGCAGCATTCTACTTGGTACAGTAAAAGCAAGACAGGGGTGGGTGCAGTGGCACACACCTGTAGTCCCAGCTACTCAAGAGGCTAATGTGGGAGGATAACTTGAGCCCAGGAGTTCTGGGCTGTTGTGCACTATGGCAATCAAGTGTCTGCATTAAATTCAATGTCAATATGGTCACCTCCTGGCTGTGGAGGACCACCAGATTGCCTAAGAATGGGTGAATAGGTGAATAGGCCCAGGTCAGAAACAGAGCAGGTCAAAACTCTTTTGCTGATTAGTTGTGGGATCATGCCTGTGAACAGCCACTGCACTCCAGCCTGGGTGACATAGTGAGACCCTACCTCTAAAATAAAAAAAAAAAAAGCAGGACTAGGCCTTAGCAAGTCTGGATGGCACAAGAAATTGCAGGGACTGGTGGCATAGACTCTGCCTGGTACTTGTTCCTCCTCCCTTGTTAGCTCTCTTCAAATGCACACTTAAGGCTTATGGGAAGGATCCTAAGGTCAGTTAGCAGAGGAGGAAAAAGTCATGCCTGTTTATTGATGGACATACACAGTGTGCTGGCACTGGCTAAAAGTAAGAGAACGCAGCCCCACTGAGGGATGGGCCTGAAAGAGATTGGTGAAGAACGGCGAGCAGAATGCTGAGCAGTACATGTGGTAGCTCACCTTCATGTAATGAGAGATGCCAAAGGGACATAGCAATGATGACCAAGGGCAGTGGCTAATGGCTTGATGGTCAGGGACTTGGAAAGAACAAGATTGGAAAATTAGTTTTTTTCAAAAAAGAGAGGTTTGCAGAAGTTATGTATGTGAACTTTTCACTACAGCACACAATGTGAACATATTTGTGTCCCAAATATACCCACTACAGAGAAGCTCTCAATACTCCAGTGGTCAAGATAATCTGTATTAGGGATGTTAGTAGGCCTCCTTCCCAATCACCCCATTGCTTGTTCATAGACCCATGACAAAGTGGCCAAAGCAGTGGGGTTGGAGGTTATATAGAGGCTCAACAATATGGCCTCCCTTTCACCAAGACCGATCCAGCTACTGCTGGTGCCAAGTGCCCGGCCTTGACACTGAAGACCAAAACGGGGCCCCACTATGGCACCATCCTACAGGAGGATCAGACAGCCACCTGAGGGAAGAATTGTCCTCACAAAAGCCAGATTTGCCTACCCTGCCTGAAATGCTTTTGCCAGAACAACCATTCTTGGTTACAATAGTATGCCTTGTTCATTATCACAGAATCCTATACAAGATCACATCAGATCAAGGAACACATTTAGGGCAAAGAAGTGTGGCAACAGGCTCACTACCGCAGAAATTACTAGTCTTACCTTGTATCCTTTCATTTCACCTAGAAGCAGATGCTTGACAGAACAGTGGAATGGCTACAGAAGGTTCAGCTATGGCACCTGCTAGGAGATAACACCCTGTGACACTTAGAGCTGGACTCTAAGAGATAGCGTATGTATTACAGTAGCTGATGTATGGTGCTCTCTCTCTCATACAGTCAGAATTACTTCTGATAATCCCTTAAGGAATTTTTGCTTCCCACTGTAACCTTGAGTTTGGTAAAAGAATGCTTTCACCAAGGAACAGGCTAGTTCTGTTAAACTGGAAACTAAGACTACTCACTCATCATTTTTTGGCTCATCAATGCACCAGTAGTAAGAAAGCAGTAACTATCCCAGTGAGGTGATTGATCCAGATTTCTAGGTGATTGAACCAGGATGTCTCCATACAATGGAGGAAGGAAGATTATGGGGTGTATGAATGAGCTAGATGCAATGACTGATAGAACCTTGTGTTTCCCCTATGTTAGGAACAGGAGTTTTACACCCAAAGTATAAGAGAAAATACTAAGGAACAGAAAGCGGAGGACTGTGCTGGATACTGTCTTTTTGCCTTTCCAGATCCATCTCCACCCTGCTCTGCACCCCAGGACAGGCTCCCTTGTCCTCTATTTGTTGGATGATTTCAGCAAGAAAGAGGGAATGGCAGGCTATGGGGTGGGAAGAAAGGGATTGGGATATGTATTTCCTCATCCTGTTCCTTTCTGGAAGGCTATGGATTGGGAGTTGCTGTGTTCCTCTCTAAAGTAATAGCTCCTATCAGGCAATCCTCTCTCTTGTGACTACAACTGCTTTGGGATGAAATGCTACAATTCTCTAACACGAGTCCTTGGACAAATTTAAATGATCTGAGCCCTAGTTTCCTAATCTAGAAAATGAGTTAGCAACATTGACTTCATACGGTTGCTTTAAGGATTCAAGATAGTTAGAGAAAGGTGGTTCACACCTGTAATCCTCACACTCTGGGAGGCTGAGGCAGGAGGATAGCTTGAGCTCAGGAGTTTGAAACCAGCCTGAGCAAGAGAAGATTTCACCTCTACAAAAATATAGAAAAATTAGCCAGGCATGGTGATGCATGTCTGTAGTACTAGCTACTCAGGAGGCTGAGACAGGAGGATCACTTGAGCCCAGGAGTTTGGGGCTGCAGTGAGCTATGATGACGCTACTTCACTTAACCCAGGGCAACAGAGCAAGACTGTCTCAAAAAAAAAAAAAAAAAAAAAAAAAAGGAACTCTTGGGGAGGTTCATAGGTATGTAGGGCTTTTCCAAAGGGGGAAAGAAAAAGGATCTGCCTTCACTCTGCTAGAGAACCAGAAGATAACCTTGCAGATCGGTTCTCAGGGGCAGCTGGTTTGCTGGGGATAGGTCACATGGCTCCAATGAGACTAAGTTCATTAGATGCTAACCAAGAATAGAAGCACTAAGCTTACTCTCCACCTCATTAATCAACTCAGGTAAGTCCAACAAGACAGAAAGAAATGGCTGTGATGACAGTAGAACTTTCAGAGGCCAGCCAAATCTTAGGACAGACAGTACATTTGCAAGAGTAATATAACACCTAGTAAAATACCATGATGATTCTCATCTGGGAGTGATTTTGAGCCCTAGAGGATATCTGGCAATGTTGGAGACATTTTTGGTCATCACAACTTGGGTGGTCGGGGATGATGCTAAGCATCTACAATGCACAGGACTGCCCCTAAAACAAAACATTATCTGGCCCCAAATGTCACTAGGGCTGAGGCTGAGAAACTAACGTGTATTGAGTACTAATGCCAGGACTGTTAAGTGCTCACATCTAACACATCAATGAATCCTCATAGCTACCCCTGAGGTAACGTTTTATCTCTATTTTACAGCTGAAGAAGAAACCTAGGCTATGAAGAATACTTCCACATGGCCACACAGCTGTGGGTGACAGCACTCTGACCTGAGCCCAGCTCACACACCTTGTCCCTCAATTTCTTATGCTACTGTTGCATGTGTCCTCTTCTAAATCATCTTTGAAAATACAGAATTAAAGAGAAAAGAACACTAAGTATCCACTAGGCAGTAAAGTTAGAGAAAGAAAGCCACACACAGGAAAAGCAGACATCTGATTCTGCCACCAGGAGGGGTCAAAGTCTGGGAAACACTATGTCAGGAGTGGCTCCTGCCTTCCCATTCTTAAAACACCACATGTAAACATCTAACCAAGAGCTTGGTACAGAGCAGGCTCTGAGAGTTGCTCCATCACGAGGACAACCAATAAATTATGAAATCAAGAAGAAATAAGAAAGGATGCTATCAAGGATATGGGAGTGGGGAGGAGTGAGGCAAGGTGAAGGGATGAATACGCAGAGGATTTTTAAGGTAGTGAAAATACTCTGTATGTCACAATAGTCCCCAACCTTTCTGGCACCAGGGACCAGTTTCATGGAAGACAATTTTTCCACATACCAGGATTGGAGGGGATGGTTTCAGGATGATTCAAGCACATTACATTTATTGTGAACTTTATTTCTATTATTATTGTTACATTGTCATATATAATGAAATAATTATACGACTCACCATAAGGCAGAATTTGGGAGCCCTGAGCTTGTTTACCTGCAACTAGGCAGTCCCACCTGGGGGTGATGGGAGACAGGGAAACCTGAAGGGTGTTGCTTATGTCTAGTCTAATCTCGGCTGCTGTCACTGCAGAAAACCCTGCTTCACAAAGACAGGATGTTGGAAATGGAAGCAGGCTTTTCAGTGCTCTTGGGGAATCTCAGGACATTCCATCTTGACTTTAATCCAGAACATATGGAGATTTGAAGTTGTCTCAGACATACTTTTAAGGCCACCATCATTTGTAATCTCAAGCAGTTGATCTTCTAGCACCAACAAAGTTGACTCACCTGGCTTATTCACAAATAGGTCGATGATCCATTCCTTTCCAGTACAGGAGTCTTTCGTGGTTGGGAAGTAATGCTCAGACTGTTTTGAAAGCCGAGATAGGTGATCAAGCAGCAGCTGGGAGAAAGAAGGCCCTGGCTCAGTCTCTTTCAAGATCTCTGCTAATGTTTGAAACATGTCGAAAATCCCAAAATTCACTTGTCACACCCATAATTCCAGTTTGGCTTTGAATGTAGCCACTTTATCTGCCAACTTGAACACAGCTGCCGTTTTCCCCTGAAGTGACACATTGAGTTTGTTGAGCAGGTTGAATATGTCACACAAGTAAGCAAGTTTTGTGACCCATTCTGTGTCACCAAAATGTGCTGTCAGTGGTGACTATTTTTTTTAGAAGAGAACTCTGGAGCAGCTCTTGTAACTCAAAAGCTCTGGCTAGTGATCTACCTTTAAAAGCCATCTCACTTCTGTGTGTAAGAGAAGACATGTATGCTCTGTGTCCATCTCCTCACAGAGCTGTGTGAACATATATGAGTTAAGGGCATGCACTTTATTGTGTTTGACAATTTTAATCACATCATGCAAAATGTTTACTTCAGGTGACATTTATTGGCTAGCCAGCATTTCTCTATGGATGACACAGTGTGTGGATTCACATTCAGAAGCGACCTTCTTGACCAGAGTAGTGAAAGCCGTCCAGTCATGGCTGCAGCTCTGTTCATGCATATACCGACAGAAAATGACCAATTTAGTTTTCTTAATTCCATAATCACTCAAAGACTTGGGCAGTTCTGCAGCTGTGGTGTTGGCAACAAAAGTGCATATAACATATCCTCATGCACATCCTCCTAAAAAATACATTGCACAAAAACAAACCCTGTTGTCAACATTGGTAGATTCGTCAACCTGGATTTCGTATCACAGGGACTCATGAATCCTAACAATGGTGCCTCAATATCCTCTGCTATTTCATCAGTGCATCTAGTTATGGTGCTAGCCGAAAGAGGCACACTTGCCACCTTTGAAACTGCAGCCTCTCCTAAAAGTTCACAGCAAATGTCCTTAGCAGCAGGCAGGATCAACTCTTCACCAACAGTAAAGAGCTTCTTAGCTTTAGCAATGCAATTAGCCACTAAGAACGATGCTGTCACTGCAGACACATTTGATGAAGTGGTGGCCTTCAATAATTGCTTCTGTTCTTTGAGTTCATGTGTTTTTTTTTCCTCCAAAGGCTTGTATTTTAATGCAGGGTGCTTGGTCTCCATGGGCAAAGCATTTATGAAGGTTTCATGGCTTCACTGGATAGCCAGTCACCGCATATGACACAAAGTGGGTTTGGACAATGTAAGTTACCTATTGCAACGAACCCATGATTTAAGTAGGACTTTTGGTATTTTCTTTTAAATGAAGCTTTCATTTTGTTGGCATTTTTTTTTTTTTTTTTTGAGACAGAGTCTCACTTTGTTGCCCAGGCTAGAGTGAGTGCCGTGGCGTCAGCCTAGCTCACAGCAACCTCAAACTCCTGGGCTCAAGCAATCCTGCTGCCTCAGCCTCCCAAGTAGCTGGGACTACAGGCATGTGCCACCATGCCCGGCTAATTTTTTCTATATATATTAGTTGGCCAATTAATTTCTTTCTATTTATAGTAGAGATGGGGTCTCGCTCTTGCTCAGGCTGGTCTCGAACTCCTGAGCTCAAATGATCCGCCCACCTCGGCCTCCCAGAGAGCTAGGATTACAGGCGTGAGCCACCGCGCCCGGCCTTGTTGGCAGTCTTAAGAGTCTTTTGCTCTGTTATCATTGGGTCTTTCCCCCTTTTCAACAAAGCTCTCCAGCAACATTTGTGTTTTACTCATTTTTGGTCGGGTTAGCTTGTGGGCTTACAAAAACTGTGACTGAGACATGTGCACAGTGCAGGAAAGAGGCGGGGCTGGAAGTGGTAAATAAAATAACGGGCAGGCCACGCATGAACTAAAATAAATGTCAGATTCTGACTTAAAGCCTGCCATGAGATGCAGCTGTGCAATCGAAGTACATCAACTCGCTTGCCACTATAAAGCCTGCCACCAGCGGCAGCTTAATTGTCACTTGTCACTCACCGATAAAGTTTTGACATGAGTCTGCGAGCAAGTGATTTATTACGGTCTCTGTGCAAACCTCTCTGCTAATGATAATCTGTATTTGCAGCCACTCCCCAGCACAGGCATCACTGCCTCAGCCTCGGATCATCAGGCTTTAGATTCTCATAAAGTGCGCAACCTAGACCCCTCAGATGCACAGTTTACAGTAGGGTTCATGCTCCTACGAGAATCTAATGCCACCGCTGATCTGACAGGAGGCAGAGCTCAGGCAGTGAAGCAAGCAATGGGGAGCAGCTGTAAATACAGAAATGCTTCAATCCATCACCTGCCAACTCACCTCCTGCTGTATGGACCAATATTTTAGGTCCTTGGCCCCCGGGGCTGGGGACCACAGCTGTATGGTATTATAATGGTGGCTACATTTCATTATCCCTTTGTCCAAACCCATGGAATGTATAACACCAAGAGAGAACCTAATGTAAACTATGGACTTTGGTAATGATGATGTGTTAATGCAGGTTCATCAACTGTAACAAACATGCCACTCTGGTGGAGGATGTTGACAATGGGGAGCTGTGCATGTGGGAACAGGGATATATGGGAATCTCTGTACCTCCCCTTAATTTGGCTGTGAACCTAAAATTGCTCTTAAAAAAAAGTCTTTAAAAAAAAAGGCAACCTGGCACGGTAGCTCATGCCTGTAATCCCAGCACTTTGGGGTGCCAGGGTGGAAGATCACTCAAGGCCCAGAGTTTAAGACCAGCCTGGGCAACTTAGTGAGACCCTGTCTCTACAAAAAATAAAGTTAGCTGTGTGTGGTGGCACACACCTGTAGTCCTAGCTACTGAGGCTGAGGCAGGAGGATCACTCGAGTCCAGGAGTTTGAGGCTTCAGTGAGTTATGATAGCACCACTGCACTCCCACCTGGGTGCCAGAGTAAGAATTTATCTCTAAAAACAAACCAAAAAGCCATGCACATACTCTGGGCATGGCATGAGGACTAGATGGGAACTCAGGACTGACCCAGAAAATAAGAAAATGAATTGGGGGTGGGGATGGGAATGGGGATGGGGCCAGGGACCATTCCTGAGAAGGGCACAGACCATGTGAATGGGTTTCATTTTAAATTACTTTAAAAACACCTTCCCAGGAAATTCTAACCCCAAACTAACTGGATACTTTACTGAAAGTCTACTGTAATAGCATATAATCTGTATCTGTTTATTTCCCCTCTCAGGATACTAGCTCCAAACCCCTCTGAAATGTTTCCACAGAAACAAAGAACATCTTTGTCACAATTATAAATTAAATTCACTGCAGAAAACATTAGAAATCTAACAGGCTCTGCCAATGAAAGATACATAGTAACCTTCTACTCTTTCCTTTCACATATCACGGGATGAATCAGTTACAACTTTTCCTGTTTTTCTTCTTTACTAATATATCCTTCCTCTGATTCCCACTCCACCCCCCTCTTTGCTTTTTCCCTCATTCTGTAATCACAAACCAGTCTCGGTTTTTCCTACATTTATTATATCTCTTATTTGAAGTACCTTTTATTCATGCTGATTCTTGATAAAGAAAAGTGATAATAGGAATGAAAAATAAAACACAGTATGTGCAAAATAGCCAATGTTGGGACTAATGCAATACAGAAGAACAGTGTGTACTCAAAAACTTGAGAGGAGTGTCCAAGAACCTCAACAAAAGTCATATAATCCTGCTAATTACCTGAAACTGGTTTTGTTTTATTACAGACATTTAGAGTAAGGGACTGAGTGAGGAGGTGGATATGACCACCAACAGCCCTTTGTTTTCCATACTAGAATCAAAACTGCCAGGATAAAGAGAAAGGCCCTAATTTTATCCCTGCAAGATCCATGTCCCTCCACTTGGTCCACAATGAACAGGGAAGGATGAAAGCAGTAGCAGCAAAGCTCTGTCCTAGCCTTCTAAGCCTCCCAAGGTCACTGTCTTGGGTTCCCAACCACCAGAATGCTTGCCCTGTTCCCCACCCCCAAGTCTTTGCATTTGGAGGCACACTTCCAGCATATCTTGCAGACAGATGTGAACAGAACACTCGCAAAGCCGATTCCTCGAGGGCTGTGTTCACTGGCAGAGTTATGAGGTCTAGGGTCAGGCTGGTTCTGACTAAGGCTGGGAGAAGAATTCAGATTGAGGAGGCACAAAAAACCCAAAACAAAACGAAACTCACAAAAACAACAGTCACTTTCATGTTTCACAGTCTCTTGGGAGAACCTCCAACCTGCTCTCTGCTTCCATTCTAAACCCCCCCCACAATCCATTTCCCTAGTAGCCACAGCAATTTTTTAAAATCACTGTAAATTTGACAATTTCGCTCCCTGCTTAAACTCTTTCCATGGCTTTCCACTGCCCTTAGAATAAAATCCAAACTGAATTATTGCTGACAACCTACAATCGCCCACATGGCCTAACCTCTGCCCGCCTCTCCAGCTGCACCCACCGGGGCCTCTTCCCTCTCTAGTCACTAGACTCCCGTTAGAACCACCTCCTCCCTAGTTCACACACACACCACATCCTCTCCCATCTCCTGTCTCTCAGCCTCTTGCACAGGTGGCCCCTGTGTTTGTGATGCTGTCCTCTTAGCTCTACACACTGAGGCCTTTAAGTTCTTCTGACAAACTTCATGACCACCCCAAATAAAGTGCTCCCTCTCTCCAAGGTAATCATCTGTCATCAACCTGTTTATTTCTGTTTTAGCGCTTATGGATTGCATCTAGGATTACATTTTGCTTATTGAAAGCCTCCTCAACTAGGGTGTAGGAACTTTGACTTATTCACTGCCATGTACTTAGTAGGTCCAATAAGACATTTCATCCATCAATTCAGCAGGTGGAGAGACACACTTGGAAATTCCAACTTGCCAAAGTGTGCTAGTGAGATCTTCAAAGTGACCAGTGCCTCGTCATTCTTTCATCAGTCTCCTGAATCATCAATTTCTCCCTCTTTGCTGGATTACTCCCAGTAGTATACATATTAATATGTTATCTTAATAAAATTCTCAATAAAAATACAGACTTTTTTATTTAATATTTATATAGTGCTTATTATATGCTGGAGCTATATCATTAGTCTGTGCCCCCAACTTTTATCATTTGTATGAATGATTCCATCTTATAACATTCTTAACTAAGGCTTTTTAAAAATAAGGAGAGCTCAGGATAAATACAGATGCTTATACAGTGTGATAAAGAAAACTTCACTCCAAAGCAAATCTTTGCTTTCAAAATTCTTTTGACAGTAAAAATTTATTGGTTAGCACATTAGAAAACAATTCCCAAAGCACATATATTACAGCCAATTACATATTTAAATTGTACTACTTCATTTCAAATCCTGACCTTACATTGGCTATGTTTTTAGTAAATACAACATGAAGAATTTTACCTTAATGTTTTAACATTTCAAAAATTGGGAACTTTATATATATATATATACACACACATATATATATGGGTATATGTGTGTGTATATGTGTGTATATATGTGTGTATATATATATACACATATATATATGTGTGTGTATATATATGTATGTGTGTGTATATATATATCTCCCTACTAATTTTTTCCTATTAATAGAAACTGCAACTTCATCCCAGGAATGGTAAAGTCAATTTAGACCTATACCTGTAAGTACTCAAAATCAAGAACAAAGAAAATAAGTTAGGTTAATGCATGTCCTAGAATAGGAAAACCCCCATTGAATTATAGGAGACCATAGGAGAAGAAAAGATAAAATTAAATGGCAGAAACATCTACACAAATTCTTGAGTCAAGTTTTAATCTAAAAGTCACAAGTAAAAATAAAAATATTGATTCAACTGGAATGTGTGCAAGGATAATGTGTGATATAAAATCAAGCAAAATGTGTTAAACCAAAAGCTGATACCAAACTTAAAACTATAAACTTCAACAGTACCCAAACTGGAGTACACCTCATATCTACCACCTTCCTCTGAAGAAATAAAAGCTTCTGGCATTTATCTCCATATATCCAGGAGAAAATACATTAAGAAAGAGGTATGAACATTTTTTAGATTATACAAAAAAAGGAAAAAGGGTAAATCATTTTCTGTAGACCAGAGAGAGAAAAACAAAGTTCAAGTCCTATCCAGCTCAGAAAACAAAGCAAAGAAAAGATTATGCACACCTGGAGATACAAAAACAATATACAGTTTAGGAATAATACTCCACAAGAAAATCCAAACCTGCAGATATGGTTCCATAAAGTCTGTTTTGTCCTGATGATTTCCTGAGTGAATTTATCATGTATTTTTTAAAACATCTCTCTGTCCATCTATTATACATGGGTGTTGGGTGTGCTGCTCTCCCTACACCCAACTCCATTCTATGAAACCAGACCTCAGTGTCTTAATTTGTATCTTTTTATTTAGTACTGAATTTTTCCCTGTCATCTTCCTTATTTGTCCATACTGTAAGAATAATTGTTAAAGTTCACTATTTAATGATTGAAAGGCCAATTAGAACTTTAAATTCACTTTTATTAAAAAAGCAGTGTGTGTGTGTCTTATTTTTCCTTTAAAAGTAAATGGAATTTGAGGATGCATGCTTCTTGTCCTCTAGAAACACACATAGCAAAAAAGACAAATGCTCAAAAAATCACAATTCAAGGTAGACTGTGATAAATTCTCTAAGAGAGTCACCAGCATTCACAGGAAGGAAAAACCACTTGCAACTGAACTGATCTAGGTATTTGGGGTGGTACAAAATGTGAGGGAGGTTTGAAGGATGGTCACTCAAAACAGTAAGGACAGTAGAAGTCCTTAGTATAATAAAAATAGGGAATAGTCATTAGTCCAGTTTGTCTTAATGCCTACCCACATTGAAGGAAAAAACCAATTCATCAATAAAAATAGAAACTGCCATGAAGCAACATTCACCATGGAATTTTATAGGGCACTGCCATTAAACCTTTATTTTACTTTCATGCTTATAAGCTTAAGTTGGAAATCATTCTTTTCATCCATAAGAAATAAAGGCTGTAAACATGTATTTGAGATCACATTGTAGGGAATTTTGAATGCTAGGCTTCCTACTCTGGATTTCATTCCGTAGATGAGGATGTGAAGGCATTTGAAAAAGGAACTGCAGGGCTGTAAGTGTAGAAGATAAATGGAGAGGAATAAAGAAACAGGGGCTTGCCAACAAGAGTGGCAGGTTTGCAAAATATGGACAGAAGTGAAGTAAGTTGTTAGCTATTTGTAGGTGGGGTGCAAGTTAGTAAGAGGAATTATTAATAACAATGCCTCAAGGTTTTATTCCTGGGTAACCAGGAGAAATAACTAGAAATGGTGGGGAAGGAAGAACACAGCAAAATGACAGCAAACTGGCTTAAGTAATTACTAGCCTTGCTGGAAATGCCTGCATCAGAACCACGAATTTGAAACCTGTGTGTCAACTGGCAAGTGCTCCTACCTACATGGAACTTACCCTCTAGTGGCAGACAACAGATAATGAATGAATAAAGTAAATAAACAGGTCAATATATATTATAGAAAGAGTGGGGATGCATGTAACTTTAAATAGGCAGGTATCATCTGAACAAATACCCATAAATAAGACAGTGAGCTGGGGAAGAGTTGGCAAGGAACACAACAATATTTCAAAATAATTTCACTCTATATTGCTTTGAAGTCAGCAGTAACATGGCAACATATCTCTTTGGGACCCAGTCTTATATCCTTGGGCTGGCACTCAGGGTTCGACTTCCTGACTCTATCCTACCCAATCAAGAATACTTCACCAATAACACAGTGATAACAAACTGTCTAGTAGGTCAATTTGTTTATACTGGCTGTTTACATTCCCTACATGGAAGAAAAGGGCTGCATTTTAAAACAACAAAACCAAAGCACTGTTAGAACATGTTTGTACAAAGCTTAAGAAGACAACCATCTTGTTCTCAAAGCAATAATTGATGTAGCAACTTTGAAACTTGTGATTTAAATCAAAGGTACTGAAGAATGATTATGAATCATGCAATTAAGCTACCAAGCAGGATGCTGCTTAGAGAAAAAGAATTCACAGCACCATAAAACTGTCAAAAATAAAAATAGTAACTATCATCAAAAGTAGAAATATCATCCTTTGATTTTATAATTTGTTCATCAGCAGATCTGAATCTTAGTCTAAACTCTGCCGTTTATTGGTTTAGGTCTTTGGCCTCATCCTTATCTGTAAAGACCAGCTCGTCTGATTTTTCAGATTCCTTTTGATTCCAAATTTTATGTGGCAAGTTATGGTTTCTATGATGTTTGTTTACGTATTCTGAGTGCTCTGGTTTACTTCATCTTGCAATAATAGTACAAATAAGCACCTACCCAAAATAATACAACTTGTAAGTTCTGTATAAAGTGATAGGAACTGCTTTTAAACAAACTTATCTGAACTTGATGCTTAAAACAAGGCTACATTCACCCTAAAGGAGCAGCCCTTTTTCATCCCTCTTTTAGAAGTCTTAAAGACGGTGAGGCTTCTATAGCAGTTCACAGTGGATTTCATTTGAACAAGGTGGATAACCCCTAATATAAGAGAAAAGTAATGGACTTTTTCTCTTGAGATTCAGTCTATGAAAACTGTTCCAAAGGAATCCCCAAGCATTTCTAGCAACAGCTCCGAGGAAAGAAAAAGTGTAGGTTTTCTGGTGATAACAACTTTGGAAATGAATGCCCATCTGAATGTATAATAAAGAAAATAGCCAACATTTATTGTGTACTGTGTGCCAGGCACTAGGTATTAACTCGTCTAATTTTCAAAACAATGTTGCGAAGTTGGAACTATTGTTAATATCATATCCCCCACTCTACATATGCGGAAACTAAGGCATAGAGAAGTTAGCAAATTGCCCAAATTTTCACAGTTACTAAGTAGACTCAAACCCACGCATCCTAGCTCCAAAGCCTCCTGCGCGCTTAATCTCCACGACACACTCCCTACGTGAACCTGCCGTCCTGGTTTAAGTAACAGTCCCATTACTACTCGCACCCTCCCTGCAAACAGATTAACCCGAAGTGAAAAATAAAGCCGCACCGCAAGCTCCCTGTAAATGTATTTTAAAGAATGCAAAAACTTCACAGTACCTGAAGCTTTCTCGAGATTTGGGGAGGGAGTGTGTGGAACGACTCAAACGTTTTCTATTCGGAAGCAAGCAGCGCTCGCCCGCGCCGCGAAGCCAGAGCAGGACCCGGGTGGACGCGGTGTCTCCCTCCCGGGTCCAAGCGAGGGGACCGCCCACCGCCCGCGTCCCGCCCCGCCCTCCTACTCGCCGCGGAAACGGCACCCGGGCCCGTCGGGCCGCACCGCACCTGCCTCGGCTGTCCGCGGAGTCCCTCCACCTGGCCCACGCGGCGCCGAGACCCCTCCCCACCCGGTTTCCTCACGCGAGCGCGGAGAGCCCACGCTTACTTTCGGGGACCCAGCCCCCGCGCGTGGCGAGTGGGAAGCGCCGCCACAGCTGCGCCACGCTCGGCCGGGACAGGCGCCGCGACACCCGCTGCCTGCGGCGCCCGCCGCGCACCCCGCCGGGGGTGGACCTCCAGGCCCCGCCCTCCGAGGCAGGCCCCGCCCTCCGAGGCAGGCCCCGCCCTCCGAGGCAGGCCCCGCCCTCCGAGGCAGGCCCCGCCCTCCGAGGCAGGCCCCGCCCTCACCAATCCCCAGCGCCGACGCGGCCGCGACCGCGGCCACGCCCAAGTGGGGGAGGCGGGGCCTCGGCTCGCTCAGCCCCGCCCATGGCGCTCTTGGGCCACAGATCCCAGAAGAGGTGCAGGCAGGGTGCACCCCTGGAGGCCGTAAGTAAATAAGGAGGGTGGGGAAGGACTGGAGGTGTGTGACCCCAGGGGGAGGAAGGGCGGGAGGCAGGCAGAGTGAAGAGGGAAAATCCAGAGAGAGCCTTTGGGAGTAACTTGAAGAAAAAGGCTTGGGAAGGGAAGGATAAGGCACTCTCCCCAGGTTCCAGCTAAGGTGTGGGACTGGGTGAGATCTTAAAACAAGAGTTCACTCATTCAGGGCACTGGCATAATCTCATTCTCCTTAAGCAGGCTAAGAGTTACACACAAATTCAGGGTTCCATGCTTAAAAGTCATTGGGAATGGGATTCAGAGGAGCAAAGAAAGGAAGCAATTCTGTTATTGACCTCCAGTACACATCCTTTACTTGTTGTGTGTCAGGATCTAGAAGGACACGTCCAGCTGTGAACTGCTTGTGATTGTGCATGACTTTGTTCTTTGCTTCTTGTGTTTTTCAGTTTCCTATATTGCATATATTAACTTTTTAAAAAAATAAAGGTTATTTTAAAAACTTGAAAAAAAAATTATGAACATGACTCCCAGTAAGAACCCTCACCCCAGGCTTAATGTTAATGATCCCTCTTCCCTCAAAGAGCAACAGCACATTCCAAGAGAGCAGATCCAGTACACCTGGGTTTGTCATGAATGTCCACAGTGTACTACTTACTACAAGGTTTGCAGCTGAGTGTATGGATAAAGGAAAATCAGACTACTCGAAAGGACTTGTTTTAACTATTAATGCATCTGAGTTTGGAAGGTGAAAAACGACTTGAGGAATTGAGTCAATAACTGAGCTGGGGCCTGTAGTCCCAGCTACTTAGGAGGCTAAGGCAGGAGGATGGCTTGAGTCCCAGAGGCAAAATAGCAAGACTCATCTCTAAAATAATAATAATAACTGAATAGAATTATGGCAAGGAAGCATGAGGCTCACTTTGCCAACAAGCAGAATTGACACACAGAACCTTTTCCTACAAGAATTTCAGAAAATAATGCTAAGAGGCCAGGTAAGTTCCAATATCTGAAACCCTCAAGTTGCTTATCAGTAAAATGAAGGGATTTATCCTGGTGACCTCATGGCCTCTAAATGTCCTTCCACACTCCAGAGTTCATCCTGCCAGGCTCAACTCTGAGAGAATAGTAGAAAGAACACCGGGAAGCACCGTCCTGTCAGAAGCCACACAGAGAAACTGGGAATTTTTAGAAAAAGCCTCAGGGATCTCTGGCATCATTTCATTCAAGCTCTCCCGTCTGATTTTCCTATTTGTAATAATAATAATAGTACGCTAGTTCCCCACTTAGCCTCAGTTTCACTTTTTGTTTTTTTTTGACCCAAGGTCAACTGCAGTCTGAAAATATTAAGTGGAAAATTCTCATAAATTTTAAATTATGCACCCTTCTGAGTAACATGATGAAATCTCACATGGTCCACTCCACTCTGCCCTGACATGAATCCTCTCTTTGTCCAGTGTATCCATGCTGTGTATACTATCCACTCATTACTAACTTAGTTATCAGATTGTTTCAGTTATCAGATCAACTGTCTTAGTATAGCAGTGCTTGTGGTCAAGGAACCCTTATTTTACTTCACAATGGCCCCAAAGCACAAGAGTCGTGATCCTGGCAAATTGTTATAATTGTTCTATTTTATTATTGGTTATTGTTGTTAATTTCTTACTGTGCCTAATTTATAGATTACACTTTAACATAGGTATGTATGTATGTATAGAAAAAAAACATAGCATAGATGGGGTTCAATACTATCTGCAGTTTCAGGCATCTACGGGGGGGTCTTGGAATGTATCCCCCATGGATAAGGAGGGACTACTGTATCACTCTTGCCCTAGCTCAAAACCTTTGACTCCTTTTCCCTCAATACTCACATTTAGCCACCAGATCGTTGGCTTTCTCCTTTACAGAGTATCTCAATGACTCTTCCCATTTTTCCTGCCATCTCTGTGTACAAAGTACAAATTCAAAGTACTTAGGGTCTTCAAACTGACCCTAAATTATTAATACGTTTTCCACCTAATCTCCAACTACTCTCTGATGTACAGTCTGACAGACTGTCTCCTCACTGCCCAGAATGCACAGCATACAGGTAACATCCCTGCCACTGTACATGCATAGCTACAGCCAGATGACCTTCTTCTCAGTCCTAGCTCCTGTCCTGACCACAACAGCTCTGCTCAGGGACCTCTTTATGTAATAAAATGCTACAATACAAGATCAGCACCACTCAACTTAGCACATAGCAAAGCTACCTTCTTTTGTTTTCTGTTATTTTTAGTATTTTCTCCAAAACTAAACTGTAAACTATTTACTAGATGTCCCCAGGCCCCAGCCAATCCAGGAAGAAAAATCTATTTTCAATATCTCAAGAAGCCTAAAAGAAATCATATACTCATTTACAATTAGGCTGTTTGGGTTAGCTATAACAGCAGGATTTTCTGTTTGTTTTGTTTTCTTTTAAGAGATGGGGTCTCACTATGTTACCCAGGATGGTTATGAACTGGTGGTGGCCTCAAGCAATCCTCCTGCCTCGGTCTCAAAGCAGGCAAGAGTCAGCATGCCCAGCTTCTGTTTTTGTCTGAAATATTATGATACTGAAGTAGCATCAGTTACTTCATGCTAACCAAAAGCTTTTGTTGGCAGTTACATGTGACTGATTCATAAAAATGGAGAAATAAATTATTATTAAATAAGACTTGTTTGGAAGACTAAATCTTTGAAACTCATGGAGGTAAATAAAAAGTAGCCTACCTACTCTTCATCATCCCATTGCCCAAACAAGTGACATACCCATAGTAAATGCTTCAAAATACATTAATCAGCCCATGATTATTTCCTACTTTCCTGATTATTTCCTACTTTCCCTCTCTCTCTTGCTGTAACTAAAATACTAGTCTTTTGTTTTTCATGCAAATAAGATAGTGAGAGTTTCTCCTTCTAATTTCAAAGAAATTCTCAAGAATAAGATAAGCAAGAATCATACAGCACTTCTTGGAGTTTGACTAGAAATGTTTTCAGTATTCTTGAAATAAACCCGCAAATCACAGTAAATTCCCTATGTTAGGGAGCCCTACATACTATTAAGATCTTTAGAGAGTAAATTTGCCTTAACTGCAACTTTTTTTTTTCTTTTTAGAGACAAGGTTTTTCCTCTGTTGCTCAGGCTGGAGTGCAGTGGTGCAATCATAGCTCGATGCAATCTTTATGCAAAATGCTTAGGACCAAAAGTGTTTCAGATTTTAGATTTTTCAGATTTTGGAATATATGTATATACATAATTAGATCTCTTGGGATGAGACCCAAGTCTAAAGATGAAGTTTGTTTGTTTATTTATATATAGAGTCTAACTCTGTCACCCTGGCTAGAGTGCAATGGCATCATCATAGCTCACTGCAACCTCAACTGCCTGGGTTTAAGCAATCCTCCTGCCTCAGCCTCCTGAGTAGCTGGGGACTATAGGTGTGTGCCACCATGGCTGCCTAATTTTTAAAATTCTGTAGAGGTGGGGTCTTGCTATGTTGCTTAGGCTGGTCTTAAACTCCTGGCCTGGAGTGATTCTCCCACATAGGCCTCCCAAAGTGTTACAATTATAGACAGGCCTGAGCCACTGTGCCTGGCCCCTTAACTGCAACTTTAACCAGATGGCACAAGTAGAAGCAGGACCAAGTTCGCAGAATGAGTATCAAGTAAGAGTGAAAACTGATTCGCAATCTATCACTGATCCCTTGTGTTTTACAAATGTCAATGGCACATTTCAGGGAGGTCCCAAAGCTCTGAAGTCTGGCCCAAACGATCTATAAATTACTACCCACAGCAAACCTTCATAATGTTTTGGAGACTTAAGAAGTACTACACAGGCAGACTAAACAACAGTCACACTTCATTTTACAGAGGCTATTGGTTATAGACTCTTGGAACTTTTCCTCTCCTTAAAATGTCAGTGAGAATTAAGAGTAGAGCCTTGGGGGCCTTTTGAATCTAGCCAAGATGGAGTAACAGGACCAGATTGACCTTTACACCTGGAAGGTGGAAAAAGAACCAGACAAAATATATAAAACAACAGTTTTCAAGATACTAGATATCAGGCAATGAAGGAAAATGATCCCTCCAATGAAAAACAAATTAGGTGTAGCCCAGCTTACTATTTTCAGAGAGCTTACCGGCCATGGCACAGAGAAGGCATGCAAGAGGGCCCAGCAGACTCCCTAAGTTGAGGAGATGGAGTTGTGAATCTAGGGAGAACAAAATGGCCAGAGTTTAGAAGGCACAGTTAACTGCACAGAGAATTCTAAAGTTCTGCAGAGGGTTCTCCTTGAGAATTTGAGAGTGCTGATCAGTGCATGGATGTGAGGAAGCTATAAATGGTCCAGGAAACAAAAAACCATTTGAAAGCATTAAAGAGAATAGTATTGGGCACTCACAGAGGACCAGGAACAGTGGCTTCTTCCAACAGGCCACCTAGAAAACGTCCCAGTTCAATGGGGTAGAGTATTCAGAAGGGTCTTACCTTAATACTGGGGAGGAATTAGCCCTAGACTAAATTCTGCTTGGGTCCTACAAAAAAAAAATAATGTAAGTAAGATCTGGGCCAGGCCCAGGGGCTCATGCCTATAATCCCAGCACTTGGGAAGCTGAGGTGGGAGGATTGCTTGAGGCTAGAGTTTGAGACCAGCCTGGGCAACATACTGAGAACTCATCTCTACAAAAAATTTTTTTAAAAATTAGCTAGGCATGGTGGTACACACTGTAGTCCTATCTACCTAGGAGGCTGAGGTGAAAGGACTGCAGCCTGAGTGACAGAATGAGACCCTCTCTTTAACAAAATTTTCAAAAAAGTTTTTAACAGACACAGTAGTTTACACCTATACTCCCAGCACTTTGGGAGGCGGAGGTGGGAGGATCACTTGAGGCTAGGAGTGTGAGACCAGCCTAGGCAATATACCAAGACCCCATCTTTACAAAAAATTTAAAAAAAGAAAAATAGCCAGGCATGGTGGCATGTACCTGTAGTCCCAGCTACTTGGGAGGCTGAGGCAGGAGGATCAAGTCTGAGGCTGCATTGAGCTATGATCATGCCACTGCACTCCAGCCTGGGTGACAGAGTGAGATCCTATCTCAATTTAAAAAAGAAAAAAGAAGAAGAAGATCTGGAAGGATCAAACTATTTCCATAATTTAACTCCATCTCAAATAAAAATTCAAGCATATTTATAGGAATACAAAAATATCCAGCAGCCATCAAGGTAAAG
This sequence comes from Mirza zaza, assembly GCA_008750895.1. Taxonomy (NCBI): domain Eukaryota; kingdom Metazoa; phylum Chordata; class Mammalia; order Primates; family Cheirogaleidae; genus Mirza; species Mirza zaza. Next base: position 64,206 of record VSMD01021760.1, read on the forward strand.
TTCACAATATTTAAAATTCAGTAGTCAATACTGAATATCTGGCATTCAGTATTACAAGGCATGTAAAGAAACAGAAAAATATGACCCATAATGAGATTAAAAATCCATCACTGCAACTGACTCACAACAGACATAGATGTTAGAATTAGCAGACTAGCACATTAAAAGAATTATTATAATAGTAATGTATTCGAAGAGTTAAGTAGAGAAAAAGAAGGTATAAAATTTCTAAATCCAACTTCTAGAGATGAAAACAACAATCTCTAAAGTGAAAAATACACTAGATTGGATTAACAGAAGATTAGACATTGCAGGAGAAAAGGTTAGTGAACTCAAAGATAGCAATAGAAACTTCCAAAAGCAAAGAGAGAGAAAAAAGAATTAAAAGAAAATCAATGAGCTGTGGACAATTTCAAGCAGCCTAATATATTTGTAATTGGATTCCCTGAAAGAGAGGATAAAGGTGGAGTTGGGAATCAGAAAAAACATTTGAAGAAATAATGGCTGACATTTTCCCAAATTAGATGAAAACTGTAAACTTGCATATCTGACGAATTCAATGAAGTCAAACACTGGGGACATGAAGAAAACTACACCAAGGCGCATCATAATAAAATTACTAAAAAATCAGTGATAAAGAGAAAATCTAATAGCAGCCAGAAAAAAAAGATATGTATGAAGGAACAAAGGTAAAAATGACAGTCGATTGCTCATCAGAAATAATGCAAGCAAGAAGATAGTGGAACAACATCTTTAAAATACTGAATTAAAAAATCTATCAACCTAGAATTCTATACCCACCAAAAATATCTTTCAAAACCAAAGGCAACATAAAGACTTTTTCAGACATACAAAAGCTGAAAAAATTCATAACCAGCAGATTCATACCACAAAAAAATGTTCAAGGAAGCCTTTCAGACATAGGAAAATTATTCCAGATTTCCAGAAATATAGATCTACACAAGAAATGAAGAGCACCAGAAATAGTAACAATAGCAGTAAACTTATTGATTTTTTTATAAATTTAAATATCTTTAAAAGATAACTATTTAAACAAAAATAGTAATAATTTATTATGGGTTTTATAGCCAATGTATAAGTAAAATATATGACAACAGTAACAAAAAGGCTAGGAGAAGAGACATGGAAGTATGTTATTTATAAGATAAATCCTATAAGTAAGCCTAAGTATCCTATAAGTGATGTGATATAATTCAAATGAAGATAGACTGTAATAAATTAAAGATATACACTGAAATCCTAAAATAACCATTAAAATAAGAGGACAAAAGAAGTTATAACTAATAAAAGAAGATAAAATGGAATTCTAATGCTCAATCCAAAATAAGGCAGAAAATAAGAAAAAGGAAACAAAACATATAGGACAAATAGAAAACAAATAGCAATATGACAGACTCAAACTTAACTAACAACAATAATGGCATTAAATCTAATGGTCAAAACACTCCAATTAAATAATTTGTCACATTATACTAAAGAAATAAGATCCAACAATATACTGCCTATAAAAAAACTGCACTTCATAAAAGTAGAACAATAAGAGCAAATTGAACCAAAGTGGAAGAAAATATTTGCAAATAATGTATCTGATGTCTAGTATCCAGAATATATAAATAATTTGTATGACTCAACAATGAAAAGACAAAGAACCCAGTTTTAAAATAGGCAAAATAACTTGACTAGACATTTCTCCAAAGAACATATACAAGTGGCCAATGGTCACATGAAAGGTGCTCAACATCATTAGTCATTAGGGAAATGCAAATCAAAAGGACAACAAGATACCACTTTACACTCACTAGGATGGCAATAATTTAAAAAGCAGAAAATAAGTGTTGGTGAGGGTGTGGAGAAATTGGAGCTCTTGCACATTGCTGGTGTAAATGTAATATGATGCTGCTGTGGAAAAGAGTTTGGAGGTTTCTCAAAAGTTACATATAGAATTACCGCATGACCCAGCAATTCCACATCCAGATATATATCCCAAAGGACTCAAAACAGGTACTCTTACAAATACTTACACATACATGTTCATGTCAGCACTATTCACAATACTCAAAAAGTGTAAACAACCATGTGTCTGTCCCTCAACTGATGAATGAACACATTGTGGTATATACAGTCAATGGAATATTACCCATAAAAAGGAATGAAGTACTTATACATGCTACGACATGAATGAACCTTGAAAACATTATGCTATGTGAGTTTTTATTTTGGGTTGATGAAAACAGAAATGGCAGTTGCATAACACCATGAATGTACTATGTCCTGAATTGTTCACTTTACAATGGTTAATTTTGTTATGTAAATTTCACTTCGATTTAAAAAACAAAACAAAACACCATAACAATATCCTACTGAGGACTGAATAAGATCTTATCAGCTCAGTTTTCTAGGATCTTCATATTTTTACATCATATAATCTTTCTTCCCCTGCATGCACCCCATGCTCCAAGCAAAACCAGGCCTTTCCTCTACATGCAACATAGTATGTCATTTCGCTACATGTTTATTAAATCCTATTCATCTTTCAAGACATAATTCAAAGCTCCTTTGAGAAATTTTCCTCATTCCTTCAGTGAGGAATACTCTTTCCTGTAAGCTCCTACAAGCATTTTAGCTGCACCTCTTGCTATCTACCTCAGAGTTATTTATTTGTATTCATATGTCCTCTTTTATCCAATAAGTGCCAGCAAGATCCATATGTAATTCATTCTCTTAATCCCAGAGTCCTTACCATACTCTTTTACAAATAGCAGGCATCTAAATATTTATTTCATGAAAAAGACTCATGTAAAATGATTTTCTGCATATGAATACTTTTGGCCTTCATTATATTGACTTAAGAAACAAAGTTGAAGCGGGAACACAACAGAGCACACAATTAAAACTGTAATGATGAATGAACTAATAGTAGAACACATTAAAATTTTAAATAAAGCAATGAGACTGCACATTTACTGAAATATGGACAAAGGAGACTGAAAATTTTGTAAAGAAAGACTCATGATACTCTATTAATAATTCTTTTAATAGTGATTTCCTATATCTCAAATTCCAATATAATTCCTATATAAAATAATGGTTATACACTCTTTTGCTTAAGCACGCATGTTGATTTACATAAAAATGTTACAGTGAAGGGACTAAACTATAAAGGAGAATTACTGACTTATTATATAATTACATTCAAGCCTTATATAGCTGTGGCCCAGAGGAAAAAAAGATAAACAACAATAAAAAGTTGTTCATCTAGTAGGCCGGGCGCAGTGGCTCACGCCTGTAATCCTAGCTCTCTGGGAGGCTGAGGTGGGCGGATCATTTGAGCTCAGGAGTTCGAGACCAGCCTGAGCAAGAGCGAGACCCCATCTCTACTATAAACGGAAAGAAATTAATTGGCCAACTAATATATATATAAAAAAAAAAATTAGCCGGGCATGGTGGCGCATGCCTGTAGTCCCAGTTGCTTGGGAGGCTGAGGCAGCAGGATTGCTTGAGCCCAGGAGTTTGAGGTTGCTGTGAGCTAGGCTGACACCATGGCACTCACTCTAGCCTGGGCAATAAAGTGAGACTCTGTCTCAAAAA